>JAYMFX010108106.1:0-12921 GCA_036784945.1 Monocelis spectator | reverse complement strand
TCAGTTGTATTCTTACTTATGAATCAACAGTTGATGCAGCCTTGAACATGGCTAGGCAAGTGATGATAAGATACTGATTTAATCATAAAGTTGTTTTCCTTAGTTCCTATTTAATTTCAAATGAATGGTATCGAAAAGCGATATTTTCGATGATAACATCTTGCCAGATAACATCACAGTCGAATACAGCATTCGGCATTATGATCTAAGCGTAAAGACTTAACGCTTAATGATCACAAACTACATCAATAAAGCGCACGCATAGCAAATCTAATTTAATCAACAGTCTCAACACATTTTGAATTTTCATTGTTCAAGCCTTGTTCATTCATTCATACCTTTGCCAAACCAACAATCCCCTATTATATAAAGAAAAAGTATAATTTCATTGTGACTTTTCCCACGAAATTCTCTCTTCACAGGCTCTATAGATATATTATGTACAGGCTGTGGGTATAGTTAGGTACAGTTGAGTAGTGTGGCTGCTGTTGTTGTGTTGGCTGGTATCTGACAGCGGCATCAAGGGAGCGAGTGCAGCTCATGACAATTTGCTCGTCGATCGATCGACCTGCTGGATGGAGCTTCATGAGATCTCACCGCCGCTCACTCAAATGTTTGCGCCTGGCATAATCCCCAGCCTCCTCCTGTCTTTTCTCATTAAGAGGGGCGAGTTTTTTTTAAAAAAAATGTAAAGATAGTAGCTGGCTCATGATGTCTGCAGGAGGGTTGTTGCTGTTGTTGATGCTTTCATACGCGATTATTTGTCAACTATATGCTTACCTATTACATATATGCATCTACAGTTTTCTCTCGGTATAGATTTGAAGAGTTTGAAGTATTTGATGTCCTCATTAGCTCATGTATAAGTATATGAAGTAATATCTCTTCTTCCTTATATGTTAAAGGAAATCCAATATTATATTTCAGTTAAACGCATAGAGTTTCACTGAAAATTCTGAATCTAATCCTGTCCTCATGATGAATGTCTATATAAAAGTTAAAGGAATAATTTAGAATGAGCATTATATACAGTAGCCATGAATATATATATATATGTATATATATATAGGTCAATCTGGTAGAACTAATTCTTCAAGTATTATAGAACACGCAAAGTGAAAAGAATATTTGGAGTTTATTTGACCGCTTTGATCTCCATATGGGCATTCCTATATACATGGTAGACAGCGCAGGATAATTTATGATCCGGGTTAGCCCAGTTCCAAGCTGTTATTCCAGTGGATGATGAAATATTTAATTAAAAACGTGTAGTCATGTGAATTCTGTTTCATTTATCTGGGCTGATTGTGCCCCAGATTCCGATTGTAACACTTCTTTCTGCGTAACAATAATTTTGTGTCTTATGTACGATACTATAAAATGGAGTCGAGATAATTAAACTTTTTGTTTTAATAATGTCAAAATAAATACACTGTTCAGCTTTGAAATTTGAAAGTGCACGACCAATTTTGTAACATTACCCATCTATACCACCTATAGAGTGAATATGTTGACAATCACACAATCACTTACTTAAAATAGTGAATTTTATATTCTTCACTTTAGAATAATCTTTCAAAAACCCAAAACCTTTGTAGAGATCACGCTGCCACAATCGGCCTAAAATGAAATCAATAAAAACCATTTATATGAAGTGACAGTGAAACAGAATGAATGAATTGATTTTGTGATTAATTTATTATATTTACCGGGAGAAATTTCAATCACCAATATGTTCTGCTTATTGATAAAGGATTCCACCATTACTATCACCGGCTCTGAAAAACAAAGCAGGAATTAATTAGTGGGGTAATTAGAGAACATTGAACAATGCAACTCCAAAACAATATTATGATTGATACCCAGTTAAATATTTTATTCACATGATTTTCACCTGCTGGAAGAGAGAGAGAGAGAGAGACAAAGAGAGAGAGAGAGAGAGAGAGAGAGAGAGAGAGAGAGAGAGAGAGAAAGAGAGAAAGAAAGAGAGAGAGAAAGAGAAAAAGAAAGAGAGAGAGAGAAACCCATGATACTTTCTGTCATCGCTGACTTAATATTTATGCTCGATTGACTGCGAATTCTGGGAATCTAACCAAACCCTACGGAATTCACTGACATAGACATTTATCAATGTTTTTTATCGAATGTTAATGAAGCAAGCAAGCAAGATGGCCTCTAAAAGAGCGAAACTGTCAGTGACTTGCCATGCGGCTCGCAAATCAGCCGTTGCACTATCTTGCACTTGCTATACTATCTGGAGTGATCGTGGAATCTCAAAAGACAACTGAGATGCGGCTGATGAACAAACCACTTGTCTTCAGTATCGCAACCTATGCTTGTGAATCCTGGACACTAAGAAAGTGAGGAAAGAAATTGAAGGATTGAAGCATTTGAACTTTGGGCTTGGAAAAGTCTAGTCAACGGCCCATAGACAGTCACAAGAGACCGTCTATCGGCCTGATGAACTCTCTCTCTCTCTCTAAAACAATGTTGAACTTTACATATCTATGGCTCTTTGCTTTGCTATGCTCTGCTATAAGCACTCTATAGATCACCTTGTATTCATTACATCTCTATGAGTCCTGCATAGATGTAATTTGTCATAGATATTTGTAAAAATTGTAATATTATGCAATTAAGAGTGGTGTAAACTCACTGCAGACGATATTCTCGTCTCTATCGAATGCGCACAGTGTCAATTTGTGCTCCCCCAAATTGAATATAGTGGGTCTAATTTGGATCAGTCGATTACTGAAAGCGATCCACGACTTGTCTAAACTTCGGGGTACAACTGTGGATCCATTTTTCAACTTGTAGGTCATATTAGTACCATCCTCTTTATCGTAAAAAGCATCGCTGGGTATGCGATAATTGATGATACTGCCCAGTGTCGCAGATATGTTGAGAATTTTATTCCCAGCCACGGGTATACCTTTAGATACACTTTTGCGAGTGGATGTTGGCGGTGGCGCAGCTGTAGTGAGGAAGGTGTTGGGCTTACTGGAAATAGTCGGCTGGGATACATCTGTGAAATACGGAGGGGTAAGGGACTTATCGATATTTGCAGGAGGTTGTCCAGATCCTTCTATACCCATGGCTAACTCATATGGCAGCGAGCGGAGAGCCGAATTATCAGATCTGCTGGTGGCAACTTCACGCCTGAGTCTTTTGTTGTTGTTATTGATAAGATTTCCAAAATTGTGACTGTAAATACCAACCGAGCTGCTAATAGGATCATATTGTTTATAATAGTCCGGCTTTTCATCACCAACGAACCACAATTTGATTGGATAGCCACCGAGAGCTTGCGACAAATCGCCAGTGACTGCCGCCTTTTCCAAGAATTGTAAATTACTCAAATGTGATTGGCTAATGGCACCGCAACCAATCCGCCACGATATCACTCCGGTGGCGGTCGATTCGACTGAGCGAACATTTCCCGGCCCGCTCGCGAGAATAAAGAAAGATCTAAAATATTGCGGAAGTAAAGATGTTAATTTTATTGATTTATTTCCATAAATTTTCGAAAAATGGAAAATAATTATTTACCATTCTTTAGAAAACATAACCAAATAAATTTCTCTTCGATACGCGAGTTGACTTTCAACCTTTAATCATCCATTAAAAGGCAGAATTTTAAGTTTAATAATTAGGATGAATGGTGAACCAACCCCACGTCAGGTCAGGTCAAGATTCGCAACGTGTCCCTTGTGATTATTAATATGAGTCAATAAATATGGAATTTTAAGATTGACAGAGAAACTTCCTGTGTTTAGATGTATAGAGTAAATTATAGGGTTTATGTGATAATATATTATAGCTGTGAACAATGATTCAAGTGTCATTCAACAGCTCTGTGGCCTTGTCCTACACCAAATACTCACGCAATTCAGATAATTCGATTGTCTTTCACAATTCATCATCAACTAATTCTAGCAGAATGAGGCGCGAGAATATCGGAGAGAAGCTTTAACCATACAAGAAACTGAGATGTAGCCTGCAGCAGACAGAGCATTAAAAGAAATATCAGCCCCCCGTGTCAGTTCACAAGATTGACAAGAATAGCGGAAGTTCTGCACTAGAATTGCACGCCATGGAAATGGCGTTGAAACTATAGAAAATTAACTACTAGACGCTGAATTAATTTTCTCAACACTATAATCAAATGGAAACAATGGAATTGAGGCCTTCTATAATGAATATTTAGTTGTTAATCAATTATTCCTTCAGAAATATTTAAAAAGACGATTTAATTGACAACAATTGAATACGTTTTAGGAAAGTAATTTGGTAATTTTTTAAGGGCGCGTAGCACCTAAATAATTGCCGTATTATGTATTGCTGCCTCAAAAACAATCATAGACATAGATATAATGATATCTATGCTCTCAGATTATATCATCATAGACATAGATACAATGATATCTATGCCCTCAGATTATATCATAGACATAGGCATAATGATATCTATGCTCTCAGATTAGACATAGATACAGTGATATCTATGCCCTCTCAGATTAGACATAGATACAGTGATATCTATGCCCTCTCAGATTAGACATAGATACAATGATATTTATGCCCTCAGATTATATCATAGACATAGATACAATGATATCTATGCCCTTAGATTATATCATAGACATAGATACAATGATATCTATGCTCTCAGATTATATCATCATAGACATAGAAACTGATTATTAAAGTTATTAAAACTGGTCTTAAAGAATAGCCAATGATAGCCAAAAGTTCGGTTATGATAAGTTTGCTTATCGCAAATTCTTATTAAATTGCACGACACAGAAACCAAATTTCTTGACATTCAACAACCTCATTTAAAAACAAATCTCATTTTAAATCAACCTTCTAACAGTTATCATTATCAGGATTGAAATATACATCAAAATTCGTCATATTATGTATTCTCTCAAACTAATCTTCTCGCAGTATAACCTTACCGACAACAGTTTTAAATATCAAAACTTCTCGATGCTACTAAGACTGATCCAATATGAGCAAATTCACTCCCTAATTGTGTACATATAGCTGACAAGACGCACAGGTAAATGTTTCACATACGGCAGCAGGGTAGTTACTGTCTCAAATATTAAGTAATTCATGAGTCAAAGCTAATAATATATCCTTCCATGAGATAATTATGTACAAGCGAGAGAATACATAATACAGTTCATTTCACAACACGACGACTATTCGTCAAGCTTCTCTGTGCAAATGAGACATTATATTATATATGTATAGACATGGTATAGACATCATCCTTGCTAAATCTTTGAGGCAAATATTTCGTTGCATTCAATAATTGAATGTGAGCTCCATATTATTATCTATACACTCTTCCATATCGAAATTCTTGCGATTCATTAAATATTCATGGATTCGTCACTGAGCTTGTTCATCAGTACCTTATCATTCATCATCTTATAGCGAAGATTTCACATCAATTAGGCATTATTTAATTCATTTCCAACCAATAATATCAAAAATAATTTAACTATAGGAATAATATGCAGAATGATAAGGCCATATTATGAAATAATTAATTAATTAATCAATAATTTGTAATAGTTGAGAAGGAGGAGGAGGAGGAGATAAAACTATAATAATCTTGCGGAGTATTAATGCACGGAGGGAACTTTTAAAACTGATTTCAAGGAGGAATACTCATTCAAATGACTCAAAATTTTCCTAAAATATAGGGGACAGTCTTATACTCTCTATTATTTCCCTAAAGAAAATACGGATTGAATCAATGACAATAAAAATATATTAAACAAAAAAAACAATTCTTGAACGATGTTATGATTCAATCCGTATTGTTTTTTGGGCCCATAGACTGTCCTCTATATAGGTTAGGAATTTTTAGAGTCATTATAAAAATAAAATTAAGGATCAAATTACTTTATAAAGCTATCGACATTTTCCAAGAGTTTAAATCCTTGCAAAACCTTCTTGTTTGGGAGTACACCAATTAATTTGTTTAAAAGAAGAAGTCTCTGAGATGCAGACAAACTGGCGAGATCTGTGTTCAATATGATTGCCGCTGAGGTGGGCCATCGTCGTTTGCATTGATGCAGCCTTGATACTGTTGTTCTGTTCACCTGGGAAAGGAAACATTGGTAAGTTATTGTACATTGGGAGTATTCAATAATTCATAAATTAACGAAACATTTTCTTATTCATTGACAAAAGTATTTATGTAGATATGAATTGACAATTCAAATATTACCGCCGTGAAAACGTTTCAGATTGCAAATTGATTAAATATTTAAAGATTCATCAATGGTGAATATACAGGGTGTCTCAAAATATACGCATAATAGGAAAAACTGAAGAATTAAATAAAAATTAAGTAGGTCAAGGTTAATCTGACGATAAATTGAATATATTAATAATTAAAACGTTTAAACAAGTAATAAATTATGCGTATATTTTGAGACACTCTGTATCTATTCCGGATGGAAGAGCTAGACCTATAAGCTAGAAATCAGATGACATAATTATTCTATTGATCGTCTATGATAGCGTCTTATTGGTTTTGAGCTTTAGAATTTCTAAATTCCGAGAGCCAATCAAATTTTATGTATCCTGACGTCACATTATGTATTTCGGCGTATATCGGGAATATGGAGACCCTTGAATTTGGCACTGCTTCCTAACAAAGCGCCTTAATGAAAGACCGTCAAAGGAGAGTGTATGTACAGTCAACGAAAAGATAAAAAAGGAAAATTCTATGGAGGAAGATAGCATTGATAATTTAAAAAAAACTATATATGTACTATAACTTCATTTACAAACTACACACGATAAACATTCTGAATTCTGAGTTCAACTAACTCAGAGTCGTGCTCATCGACAACGTTGATGAAAACCAAGCAGAAGCAATGCCTGGATAAAGTTTGTATTTGTCTTGAGACAGAGGAATTCATTCGTATTAAGCAGTGGCTATGCAGACTATAGGATATAGTCGCTATACACTTTCATTTAGTGAGGCAAGCTGGGGAATTATCAAGCTTGATTAGTCGCCCATCTTATATTTGAAGAACAATTACTGGCTTGCAGTATAGATATATTCAACATTTCTTAGAGTCATTGTCACAAAATATGTAGTCGCCTTTAGATGCTCTCATTACTTGCAAAAACATTCTTTCTTGTTAATTAGCTTTAACTATCAATTTTTTCAAAATTAGAAAGATTCTTTGTGCGTTGCGTTTTGTTGTATTTTATACTTTATCTTCTCTGAATGTAAGTACACTTGAGACTTCTCTATATATTCAGGTGAGTTTTTTCTATTAAATAAAAAAAACACTTTGAAATTTCCTAGAAGAAGGAATTCCAACAGAAATGGAAAACACATAAAATATTCTGTCGAAAACAATTGTAGGCATCAGGATTTTACCAGATTTATTTGTAATAAATATAGACCAAAAAATATAAAACTATTAAAAATTGATCGAAAAGCAAGTTAAAGAAAGAGAACATGTAACAGATATACTTGAAATATGTTTAGAAAAAACATGCTCAAAATCATAAAATGAATAAAAAATTTAGAGTATCATAGAGAGAGAAAAAATGACCAAAGTCAACTCTCAAAGATTAGAAGCAGTTGGTTCAAAGGTATCACAAATATTAAAGGAGCATTAAATAAATTATCAAACCTTATCTATAATTAAAACGTTCAACTCTACCTGAATGGATATATTGAAAGTCTTGAATGCATTAGTTTTATTAATACAACTGATTGTGTAACAGCCAACTTCTGATTCAAGTGGTATTCCTTCAATTCGGTCACCATTTTGGGTCATCCATTTGGGTAAGGAATCCTAAAATTGAATTGAAGAAGAGGGATGCAAGTTAAAATTATAGTACTTATTTAATAACTTCTCTTGTTGTTTTCATATAAGTAAATTACTAACCAAGTTGAAAATATCTCAATTGTTTGTGCTACAGATTTTAAAATTGTTTTGAATTTTTTCAGCTTTAGTATTTAATATTAAGAGTATAAAGAGCAATTATATTGTCTAACTGTAGCTGACTCTATTCTTTTCATGAAAGAAACATTGGACAATTTCAAACGTTTTGTTGAAAATTACACAGAATACATAGAGATTATAAAATGTAAAAGTTCTCATCTTTATACTCTTACTTAAGAATTTAAAATAATTCAAACATTGATGTCAAGCATTAATGCTTTGATACAATTGACTAAGTTAATTACCATTAACATGATAAACCAAATAAAAAAACTTTGGTAAAATCATATTGTTAAGCATGAGTAAGAAATTTTATTTTATTTTAGGATATTCTTGTACTTACTCTGGAAATTGGATGGCAATTAAATTGATAGAGTGAATTTGATTTTGCAATTAAATGTTTATCTGATTTGCATATAGAGCTCTGGGCCAAGGATGCAGTAGTCCATATAGCAAATATTGTAAAGATCATATATACCAGGTGAGAAATAACACTCAAATCCATTGCGATCCTAAAATAAATTTCAGTTGATTAAAAATAGTAAGCAGAGTGAATTAGTAGAATGATTGTTTTAAATTAAGAAAATAATTAACAAATTACAAAAAACATAACAGGTAAATTATTATATAATAGTATATGGTTTTACAAAGGGTTTCATATGGCTATAATTCTTGAAGAGCACAGCAAAAAAACTTGGGAATAATTTTTTTTTGATGAATTTATTCATCATTACAACGAATATTAAGTTACTCTGATATTTTGTAAAGGTTTTTGTCATTAGCATGACTAATTATAAATATTAATGTGTTGTTTTCTTGCATTCATATAAATTTAAGAATGATTTTGTAGTGTTTTTAGTATTCTTTAAATAATACTTACAGCATAATATAATTATGCTAGACTGATTGATTGCAAATTGATTAATATTTTGAGAAGCAAAATATTTTTATGCAATGATTAGGTTTACCCTATTACCTAATCATAACCCTATTTTTTTGCAATTGCATGTTTAAAACAAGTATGTTTAGTAAAATGTAAACCATAACATTACAACTCTATTTTATTCATCTATCAAAAAATTAGTTTTAGAAAATAGAGAGAGAGACTAAAACAAAAATAAAAGTGATGGAGGCTAGCAAACATTTTATTGAAAAGCAATTATAGCTTTGAAATCAGAATCATTTACCATAAAAAATTATTAACAGACCTTTTACATTTTCTTTTATTTATCACTATGCTACTTGTGCACTACCAATTATTATTTAAAGATAGAGGGATTTAATAGATGCAAATATTTTATATTTTCTCTGATTTCATAGAAATAGAATGAATTAAAATGCCAATTATATCTAAGGCAATATCTAATAATAGAAAAACATCAACCTGTAAATCTTGAAGGCAAAATATAGATTCTGAATTATTTATTATAACATATTATGGTTTATATTTCCAATTCAAATAATCTGTCGTTAATTATAACCCTAAATGTATGAAATTCTTTCTCAAACTTTAAGGGAGAGAAAGTCGTTTGAATCTAAACCAATAAATTTGGCCTTGAAAAAATGGTTCAATAAAATCATAAAGAATTACTTAAGTGTCTATTTTGAAATCATTAATTAAGCTATTCTTACTAATATCGTTTAATAAATAATTGTTTAGTAAATAAATAAAGTTACTGTATTAAAAAAATATAGTATTAAAACTTTGGAAAGATATTCTGAATAGAAATTAAGTAAAAATATGCTTTTAAAAAATAAAATCTTATTCAAAAAATATTTAATTCTTATATCTTATATGCATCTAGGTATTTAAAAATAGATCGTGACTCAACAGCTGCTGAATCTAATTACATTAGATCATCATTATCAACATTAAAATCTAGAAAGGTTTATGGAGTATGATATTGAATATTATCTTAAAATTAATTTATCTTTTACAATTATAATGTGCAAGATAACAGATTATATGTAATGATTTTAATTTATTTTGGTTTAATTTAATATGTATTCCAAGTGTCAATCCAACATTGCAGAACAATTTAATTTTTTTGAATTATTAAAATCAATTGAATTAAAAAATTATCTCTTTATGGAAGAAAGAGAATTTTTGGATGAAAGTAGTACCTATTCCAGATTACCCCTCTCTATACATACTAGATATATTTTATTACTTTATTATGGGTCATAGTTTTGGTAGGGTGGACAAGAAAGCATGTCCCAAGCAAGCAAGACATGTCACACATAGTATGGTCATAAGTGATGGTGTAAAAATGAGTAATCTCACTCAATAAATGTCCATTGTAATCTCAGCTAACCTTCATACACCATACAGTATGGGTGGGAGATTATAGCTAATAACTTTTAATTTGTCAATACAACTTCATGATTCTTAACCAATTGAAATACCCATTCTAAAATGTCTCACCTGTATTCCCTCATGGGTTGTAACTAATGCATGGATCATAAGACATGATAATCCATGACACTATTGAATTAAAAAATCAATTTTCTTTTTCCACACACCTTTGTCAAAATTTATTTTTCAATATTATATCTCTATGATAAATTATTTAAACTACATAATAATAAACACTTGTCAATTATAAAATAAGAATATTTTATTTATTTAATTATAATTTTTTTATATTTTAGATAGTGTATACAAAGTATGACTTACTCAATGGATGATGTTATTATTTTGTCTGGCTGTCGCACCCCAATTGGTGCTTTTAGTAAAAGTCTTTCATCCCTAAGTGCTGTAAATCTGGGCTCTATTGTTTGTAAAGAAGCAATAAAGCAGGCTGAATTATCACCTTCTAGTATTTCAGAAGTAATTCTTGGTCAAGTGCTCACAGCAGGTGCTGGTCAAAACCCTGCAAGACAATCTGCTCTTAATGCTGGTTTGTAATCTTTGAATCAACCTGATAAATTAAAATAATATTCTTAATAATATTTATTGCTTAACAATTTCAATGAATATTTATACTTTAGGTGTGCCACAAACTACACCATGTTGTACTGTCAATATGGTATGTGGCTCAGGCCTAAAGTCAGTTTGTCTTGGTGCTCAATCACTAAAAGTGGGTCATAGTAATGTAGTTTTAGTTGGGGGACAAGAAAGTATGTCCCAAGCAGGACATGTCACACCTAGTATGGTCAGAAGTGGTGGTGTAAAAATGGGTAATCTCACTTTGACTGACACTATGTTACATGATGGATTAACAGATGCTTTTTCAAACATTCACATGGGAAACACTGCAGAGAATATAGCTAGGAAGTTAGTGAATTTTCCTTTTTAATTTTCTAATCTTGTAAACATCTATTTAAAATGTAACTATGTTTTTTAGCTTGTGTGCAGTTGATGTTAGTTACTTTTTGTTGGTTAATACTATTCAATTAACAGTTGGGCAGTCTGTCTCACAGGTAGAGTTTTAACAAAAAGGTTACAAGGACAACAAGCTTCTTCGTTTTTTAGGTGCAAAGTGAGATGTTACTCAATCCAAAAGCACTAAAAGAATAAATACCTGGGTTATAGGTAATATTAGTACAACCATATTTTCATATAAGTCTTAAAACAATGATGCCAGAATTTTTTCATGGGTTAGAAGGGATTGCTTTAAAAGGTTTAGGAGAGAAGATAATAGATTTACAATACAGTATGTATGTCAAAAAATAATTTAAAGCAGCCAACAAAAGAACAGTGTGTAGTCATTAATGCATGATAACTTGTGATTTGATAAAATTGAAAATGTTTTAATAGTGTTTCAATACACATTTATTTTTAAGCATGGAACTATTGTAATAAAGAAATAAGTATCAGGTTTTACTTTATAACCATTTCTGAATACTATTTCAGATACAAATTAACAAGAAAAGAACAAGATGAATTTGCTGCCAGCTCTCAACAGAAATATCATAAGGCTCAAGAGAATAATCTATTTCGGAGTGAAATCGTACCTATTGAGGTTAGCCAGCCATCTTTGCATACTTTTACCATTAATACCTACATATTCTCTCTTCTTAAATTGCTCTCTTGCTTTTAATGCAAACATTACCGTCTTGGATTTCCTCATAGTCTTCCAATTTCTGGCTATATACATAGTATAGTGTCATATCTTAATCTGTGGGGGTTTAATACCATCATGGCAAACCCCCCTAAAAATGTTTAAATATCAGAGAAATACGAAATTTAAAGTTATGTACAATTAAATACAATGTGTAACTTTTTTTATTCGAGTGTTAATTTACAAAGATATAAGATAGTCTTTAACAGCATGAAATTCTTATTCTAAATTTGAAGGTTCCAGGAGATCGAGGAAGCAAAGTTCTTTTTAGTGTGGATGAACATCCTCGTGCCAACACAACAGAAGCTTCACTCTCCAAACTCAGACCAGCCTTCCTCAAAGACGAATCAGCGACGGTAACTGCTGGTAATTCCAGCGGTCTCAATGATGGTGCTGCAGCCATAGTGATGACAACACCTCGATATTTGGCATCGCGCGGGGACGGTGTCCGCTCAAAGGATAGAATTCTTGGTCGGCTCGTTTCTTTCGCTGAAACAGGGTGTGATCCTAATCTGATGGGATTAGGTCCTATTGAAGCTGTGAAACTGGCTCTTCAGCGGGCCGATTGGACGATTGACCAAGTTGATCTATTTGAATTGAATGAAGCATTTGCGGCGCAGTCTATAGCAGTAAGTTTGCGTATTTACTTAATGGTCATGTCTCATATTCTTCAATAACCCTTTCCCCCAAAACTGATGGATGAGTAGCGATTAGTAAGCTATATATATGTATGTTGAAAATGGAAAAATCGCTTGTGGTTTCTTTACTAAGTATTTTTACTATACATATATACAGGGTGTCCCAAAAGTCACGCATCATAGGAAAATTCATAGATTAGCGCCAGTCCAGCCACAGTTGAATAT
>JAYMFX010107995.1:0-12921 GCA_036784945.1 Monocelis spectator | reverse complement strand
TTGAGTATTCGTTAATGATTTGCCTGCAGAATATGATTTTCAATTTGTCTCCACAATCTCATTTAGACTGCCACTCTATGTATATTCACTCATAATAACTCAAACTGGATTACATCTCTAATGGAAGAAGACACACTAATTAATGAGTTTTATTTTGAACTGCCGAACAGATTTCTGATGTAGTAAATTAAATAATTGTATTTTAATATATGCACCTTTAACTATATAATTACATACCAGTATTTTCTAAAATATCTCTTTTCTTTATTTAATTAATTTAGAATCTGCAATATCACCTTCCAAAGCATCATCGTCATCTAACAAAAGACGTCTTTATACAATCGATGACTCAGATGAATCCAGTAATTCTAGTATTTTTTTGTATTGCAAATTAATAATTTTCAATTCTTATCTTATGACTCTGTCACAAGTTTCAGATTGATATGGGAATGTTTCTCTTTCTATTGAGTTATTGATTGTCATGGTGTACACCAATGGTGTATTGTAAGTCATTTCAATTTACTTATTTAGATATTTTCATGTCGCCCAAAAAGAAAAGAGCCAAAACATTTTTGACCTCAACATTAAGAAAAGATTCATCGGAACATTCTGCGAATTCTAAAAGTGAGTTTTTTTAACTGTAGCAGAATTCCCATATTCTACATAATACTTATTTGAATAATTTAACATTTTGACGTCTGGCCTTTTACCCCCTTAATAGACAGATGCTTCAATCAAATCTCTAATCCTGTATCACCTACTCTGTCTTGAGCTAAGACCTTATAGTCAGCCTAATCATTATGAGGTCTTTTCTCTTTCCCATCTCAGGATCCTTTGTGTGCGGTCCTCCAGCTTCCTTCTAACTCTGAAACCTTTTCACCCTCCGGATGTCATTTTATTTTATTTTGATTTGTCAGTCCCCATGATCTGTCGGCGAATACTCTGTTTTACTAAAGTTGATTGATGTCTAAGCCGTTCTCTTCGAGTAGATTATTCTATCTTACCATCCTCCTGGCCAAAACGAGATCATCTGCGTACCATGATTTCCTATAGTGGTTTGGATCCAGATCAGGCAAACCACATTCTATTTACTCTAGTGAGGTTATCTTCATACATATCCTTCATGTTACGATGAGATCTTCTGGAACCACAGTTCAAACCTCTTATGCAATTCCAAATGTTTTTCTCCCGGGGAACTGGGTCATAGGCTTTTTATAGGTCCACGAAGACCATATGGAGAGGCCTGCTGCTTTCTCTTTGATACAACAAATCGCGTCAATAGACGCTCTTAAAACGAAACCGAACTGGTTGTCATCAATATTACTTCTCTCGGAGCTCGGTTCGCCGTGATTCTTTTCTAAAGCTTGAAAGTATGACTAAGGAGTTTAATCCCTGTATAGTATACAAATAATCCCTTCTTGAAAAAGGGCTTGAATCTCCACTTTATAGGTATTCTTTCTTAGGCTTTTGTTGAATATGCCCATTAACATTTTATGAATGCCAAACATTCATTTTTTATTTCTAGATGAAGATAATATCAATAAGAAATCTTCCGATAAAGAAAATCAAATCGACGAAACTGGTCTGAATTTGGTGTTGCCTTCGGTCAACAATAAGAATAAACAGAGCGCGACATTTTTATGTGAAGACACCTATTCTCAGAGTATGTCACTCAACACTTCTCTCTTTAAACACTTCATTGAATTTATAGTTTGACTCGGCTGTAAAATGGCTATACACATTAAAATGGTATAGATAGTAGATTTCATTGGTTGATTATCATCTAATGCTGATTTCAGCCAGCGCTGCATTCTTATTATAGCGCAAGTTAGTGAGTGATCTCTCTACCTGTAAATGAATATATGTGGTTATTTTTTTTACATTCTTTAAAAAATGTAATCGATAGAGTACCTGCTTTATCCTAGATAAAGTCAATGATGTCTTGAGAAAGGAATTGGTCACTGATGGTGAAGTTATCCGTGTAGAAACCATTCCCTGTTCTCACGAATCACAGGCTCCTCCTGATTTATGCTCTCAGCCGAATCATGGAGTTGATTTGGAGTCTCATACTTCTGCTGAATCTTGCACACAATCTTGCAGTGGAAGATCTGTCGCGGCTCCGGTAGTTGATGAGGATACTCGTGATAAACGGGCGAGTGATTCGTCATTATCTTCTGAAAGAGAGGCTGATGGACAATTAGACGAAACATGTTTGAGTTCGAATGTGAATCCAGGTCAGTTTGAGAAAATTGTATTATTTGTAAACGAGTAAACAAAATATAATGAAAGTAAAAAACAGACTGAAATAACAGTGGCATAAGAGTCCCTGCGACCCAACAGTCGAATCTTTGCATCTTTGCTCTTCCATTTTGAGGCTGTGGCCGCGTATTGTTGGTATAGTTCCTCTGGTGGACGCTCTACTTATGCGGCTGAGGGTCAGAATGCAGTTGCCATGAAATTATAGGCTGTGATTGGCTGATAATTATCAGCCAATTACAACTCGATGTGAATCCATGTTGACATGAATATCTATTGTCGGTTCACGATGTTTTCTTTTTACAGAAGTGAAAGAAGATTGTGTTGATCGGTTAAGTGAATCCATGCTGACTGTGAATGTTACTGCCCAGATTTCAACCGATAGATTAACTTGTGAATGGTTAGACTCTGATTTCTCACCATTTCTCAACGATTTAGACACTGAAGATGATCAAGAAAACAATGAAATCAGTGCAGATAGTTCTGATTTCTCAGAAGAAAACGAATTAAAGGATGACGGTTAGTAAATTAATAAATTAGCTCAATATAATATGTAAGCAGAACTTCGAAATATGACTGAGGGTTCGATCAATATAATCGACTTGATTTTAGCGTGGGCATTATAAAATAATAGACAAAAATTAATGAGTGATTTAAACAGTATCAATTTATTGAATACATTTTCGCAATTTCTTCGTCTTCTGATTCAAAATATAATAAATAAAGGTCTACATTAATAGATATTTAAATAAGGAATTTCAAATATTAGGGGTTAGGAAATTTCATTGGAATCTTTGATTTGAGACAAGACCATAGAGATGTAATGATACAAGGTGATCTATGGAGTGCTCATCTCATTCTCATTGAGGAGACAATTAGAAACATGTCAGCTGCAGGCAGGCAGGCGAGCTTAATCGCCGAATTTCATTCGTGATTAGAAGTCAGGCATTACTTCTTAACGAATCACTCAATTTTCAATTTGTCTCCACAATCTCATTTAGACTGCCACTCTATAGGTATTACATCTCTATGGACAAGACTTTCAGGCGCATGATGAGCTTGTTAAAGATAGATTTCAACTGTAGTATGAAGTTTCTTAATATATTCACTCTGAAATTCATTTGATATTGTTTAAATCCCTCATTATTTTTTTCTCTATTAACTTAATCATCATCTTTTTGTTTAATTGATAAGCCTTCTCTTCCTATTTCCTTAAACTCTGTAAATTCCCTACATTATTTTAGAAAAATTGAAAATGATCCCCAGAGTAAATCTCACAGATATTCAACTGAGTAAGTCTTTCGATATTCATACTACTAAAGGTTAATTTACATTCAAAGATTATGGTTTTATATTCCCTTTTTCAGCATCAATTTATCGACATGCTCCTGACATCGATTATGCCACAATAGAACAGAATAAGGTTCTGAAATTATTTTATAATCAAATCTTCCCTGATGACATTATTTTAACCAAGTCATGTCTTTTCACAAATTCAGCGAGAATCGGTAATTATTTATATGTAGTACACATAGTAGTAACCTAAAATTTGCGCCATTTTAATTTGATGTTCATCTCAACAATCAATCTATGTATGTACATATTAATATGTGATTTGATTTGATTTCTTCTCATTTATTTAGATGATATTGATGCCTGTTCAACCCCTCACGAACTCTACAAAGTTTTACCTTTGAACAAAAATGAATTAGTATATCTCCTTTATTCTCTTAACAATGATTTAGACGAGGCGAAGTATTTCACATTGAATTGCAAACGTTTAAAAGACGGGGTGCCTATTTGGACGTTGAAGGATACGCAAAACTTATTTGGTAATTATTTTTTATTTTTTATAACATTCTGTTATGCATGCAATATCATGACATGAAAGATGAAGTACCCAAAGAATACAATCTTAATCTTTTCCTATTTGTTAGATCAGGCGGGGGCAACTTTCTTCCCGCTAGAAGAGATGGTGAGGATGTATGGTTACACAGAAGTGTATAATCGGATAAAGTTCCTGAGTAATCTGTATTGTTGAATGCGGATTTCGGCATCACTGTAGATGAATTCACAATTTGTTAATAAAAAGATGTTATTTACTACTGCCTTTTCTCCTGTGCAACGCT
The DNA here is from genome assembly GCA_036784945.1 of Monocelis spectator. Taxonomy (NCBI): domain Eukaryota; kingdom Metazoa; phylum Platyhelminthes; order Proseriata; family Monocelididae; genus Monocelis; species Monocelis spectator. Next base: position 8,536 of record JAYMFX010107995.1, on the reverse strand, counting down.
TTACAATTTAATATTTAATAACTACTGTATTAAGATAGTGTACGTATAGCAACACTTTTGCAAACTCTATAAAAAATATTTCATTCCCGAGAGTACATCGCCGGGATTTGAACTCTCGATTTGTGGTCAACGGTTAGAACGCTTGACTACCAAATCTCGGGAATGAGCTGTATAGAGATTGCAAAAGTGTTATACACTATCTTAATATATCTGTTAAAGACTGTGGCACATTGTAAAATAATTACGTTTATTAAAACATTTGACATACAACAAAATCCAGTACCGAAGGCATATAGGGTAAAAATAATAATAAATAGGCTCAATATAGTGTCATTCTATGGTTAAAAAACTTTAATGTAGAGCAGCTCGACTTGTCATATAGAAACAAGGGATTGCGGGTTGGTTTTTACTTTGATAAAGGTGGTTGAAGTCGGTGCATGTAGTTTTCGAATTATCCCCATTTTATTGATTTTAGTATAATATAGTATGTTGACTTAAAAGGTAAAATATGCCATACGACCATTTCTTCCGATATGTGTCTAATTAGGTTCTGCAGTTTCATCGCTTATGGCGACCTTAAATTTTTTTCTAACAAGTACATGCCCAATGAAAAATGCCGATTTGGTACGGTACTATATCTGTTCATTAAAAGTATCTTGAATTTCAACGAATAGTTTTAAGAATCTTTTAATAGTTATTTACACAACTAGTGCACGCTTGTATTTCAAATTTTATGGCTCAACAAGATCTAACTTTCGGCATTCATTTACATTTTGTGTGACTATATAAGACTTTTGAGCAACCGTGTCCGAGAATGAGTGAAGTAAAGGAAGTAGCTATAACGATAAAACAGATCTAATTGCTATTCCAAAGGAAATGAAAGACGTGTTCACTGTATACCGGTCAAGATTTATGAAAAATGGCAAGAACGCTTTATTAACTACATTTAGGAAGAGAAACATCCAGAATACTTGGAAAGTATTTATACTTTCCAAGTATGTATTCTGGATTTCCACACCAAATCTTAAAGGAAAGCTGTCCATATAAACTTATGATATCCGCTGTTAATTCATTGTTTTTTATAATTCAAAATATAATAAAAATTCACACTGTGCCATAATCTGATCTATGACATAGATAATGAATGCATAAACATCAAATTATCGCGCGGTAAAAAATAAAATAGTATATTAATTAAAATTTGTAAATACCGCACCCATAGAAATCAACTAATATTCTGGCATAAAACAAAATAGTTTATTTCTATGACCGCACCATATTCTAATTTCGTAGAAGTTAATCTCATTTAAGATATAGTACCGACCTAATACGGATATCGGTACCAATGGAAGCGTTACATCCCCGACAGAACCGATATTGGCAGGGTGGGTTATTTTATAAACATGTAGTTTTAACGATCCACTTAACTTGGAAAATGATGTCCGCTAAATTTATAATAAAGTGATAGTCTGGCATTACGCCTAAACTAATCTAAATTTATTACGAATAAAGCTTAATACTATGTACTAAACAATAATTAAAAAGAAAAAAATGGATTACGAATAATTAATTTGATGAAGAATACGTTTTAAAACAACGAACATAGACCAAAAAGTACAATTATTAATAAAAATGGTTGAACGAGTTATTATTCATTAGGAGGAGGACGAGCGAAAGAACCCAAATGTTCAGGATTTTGACTTGGATAATGAATCCCTGTAGTCAAACCAGGAGCGGGCGGCCGTAACGCAAAATTTGGCGGTGGTAGGGAGGCTAAAACAATTATTTTAAATATTTATTAAATACATAGATAGTATTATTGAATTTTTTTACATGGATAAATAAATTAACACAATTTTTACATCAGAAAATCGACAGTATTCGGATATAATAACAGAACTAATTAAAATCGGGTTCAGCTGATCATAATCTAAAGTTTCAACACTTACGAGGCGGCATCATAGACATCGACGTGAAGTTCAGATTGGTTCCAGGAGGCAGTGGCTCATTGACAGAGAGAGGAACACGCACAGGGTTATCCACATTAGGCGCGGCTGATACAGAAGGAAGGCGCATCATTACACCTGGAGGTGGTGGTGGAGGCGGAGCAGCAAAAGAATCCACTGGAGGAGGTGGAGGACCTCTGAAGAAGAAAGGTGGTAGAGGGACACCTCCAGCAAGAGGCATGCCACCAGGCATCATGCCCGCTGATGAACCAGAGGAAGCAGCCTATAAGAAAAAATAGGATGTGAATATTGGAAGCATTATGGCAGACGAAAGATAAAATCATAGATGATTAAGGATGTATGTATGTATATGAAATCTTACTGCCAATATTTCTGGAGGAGGCATTGGAAGAGCAGAAGGTAGACCAGGAACAGGAGGCAACTTATTTGCTGCATCCCCAGAAGCAGCTTCTCCAATGGAGGACTGCTGAGCCTGCGGACGTCCCCACTTGATTGTCAGCCGTCGACCCTGCAAAATCAATTTGTCGAAACTCTTCTCCACAGCTTTTTCAGCCGCCTCTCGAGTGGTATATTGCACAAATGCACACCTTTGCTTTATATGAACAGACACTGAACGGATCTCTCCTATAAAATGCGAATATTAATGATATTATAGTATACAGACTGAAGATAGAAACATAAACAACACATTGAAAATGGTAAAAACGAAAGCGCGAAGGTTTTAAATACATCAAGCATTTAACTTTTGTGGTATCATTGGAGAGGTGATTAGAATAATCAAGGTTTATTCTTATAGACATACCATATTGATAAAAATGATTCCGCATATCTTCTTCTGTCATTGTTTCTGATAGTCCACCAACATATAAAGTAGAGATGGTCTTGTCTTCAGGTGGCTCCAATTTAGGCATTGTTTCAAATTTCTTCATTAATTTGTCAGCAACTGGATCACTTACACCATAGAACCGGTCTCTTATATTCTGGTTGCTCAGAGGATCGTCTGGATCGCTTGGCTTCTCATGACGATAAGCACATTCTTCACCCCTCTTACACTCTCCCTTCACCCAGAATGAACAAATATGTGGTCTATTTCGTCTATAATAAGGAGTAGTTCTAGCTAACTTTAGCAGAATCTCAGATGGAGGTTGGGCTTTACCAAGCTGACCATATGGTACTGTGGCATCACCCCCCTTTTCAAGACTTTGCTCCACTTGTTGTTGAAAGTATTCCCGATTTACATCACTACGAGGAAGATTTTGAGACAATTTCAAAGCTTTGTCTCTAACTTCTATTGGCAGACCTAAAATAAAAAAATAAAAATGAGTCTTATAGTCTACAACAGTCTACAATTACATATTGAAAATGATAATTGTCACAGAAATATTAAGAGACAATTTTAACATTCATGACAAACTATTTACTCACCATACTCCAGATCTAGAATACAAGTTTGACAAACATTCTTAGTCTTAGCGCAAGTTTGACAAACTTCAGTTTTCTTAAATCTCGACTTTGCACCAGGACACCACCGAAATACAGTAAAGGGCCGTGAGCATATCTTGCACTCTTTCCCATACTTTTCTTTAGTCATACGGATATATGGATTTTCCCCAAGACATGTCTCACATAAAATTGGAAAATCCTGAAATATAACAATATCTATTTTTAATTTTATTCTCACTCTTACCAAATCTAACAAATATAGCTTGTTCTTATTATTCTTTTTGTAATGCTGAATATTTTTAATAGCATCAACAATCATAAAAGGATTATGATCATATATTGATAATCATTTTGACAATGAACATTAGCATTGTCTGTTAATATAACCCTTTCCAATGAATCCTCTTTACTAAATTAGTCTAGTGAGACAAATGGAAAAGTGAGGTTTCAGAATAATGTATGAACAAAAATGTTGGTTGCTATTTCTTTCAGAATAAACATTTTGGCTTCCGTCTTTTTTAGAATGAATTTCACTGAGATGATAGAATTATTATTTCAGAAGGAAGTTTTTACTTACATTATAATAAATATATATTTTATTATAACCAATAAAATTCTGAAATGTCTCATTCATATTAATGAACTTCAAAACTTCTTTGTATGAATACCAAAAAAATAATAATGCATATTTTATGAGATATTTATTACACAATTTGTTATACTTATAGAAAAATACTCATTTATAAAGCATACTAAAAAAACAAATAAAAAGTAGGACACTTCATTTGTTTTGTATATGAATTTTCTGAAATTGATATGGTATTAAGTAGATAGACCTGCAAATGGATAAGGTATATGATCTTTTTATAATAATTGTTATAGTAATAACAACTAACCGTATCTTCCCAATTTTGACGATTATAAGTATTGGTCGTTTTAGATGTACCCATTTTTAAGTAAACTTAAAATATGCTTCGAAATATCAAAAAGAAAACATACAAACAAATAATATATAATATATAAAATATTTTATGCCCCTTTTTATAAATAATTAAATATTAGTAAAATTTGTGATTGTGGCATTTAAACCTTACAGAATTTGTAAATTTATCACAGAAAAATGTGATATAACTGTTTTATAGTGTGAAATCAATCCATGCTGTTACAATTATAATATGTATGTTCAAGGTTAATTTTACGTTAGAGTTTGTTTAAAAGACTATTGCGATATTGGATTCTGATCTCATTATTCATACTCGTTGAATTTATTATTGTGTAGAGCATAATGACTTATGAATATGGATCGAGCACAGGATCTGGTGAATATTATATTGAAAATTGCAATGAAAATTACTATGATTCATCGAAATGTATCCCAGGTCCTCAGCAAGTAAAACAGCTCGAGAATGATCCTTATTTTACTGGTAATCGCAAAATTATGAATGATCTTCTCGTTGATCAAGTACATTACAGAACTGGTCCAGGATTTTGCAATAAAGAAGGACGAACAGAACATAATATCTGGATGAGGAAAACATTAATTGTATGGCTAAGAGATGTAAGTATGTGTTCTTTCTAAATATTGACCATTAATGCTTAAAACATCACTAAAAAACTGTGTATTTAATGTCTTTATGTATAAAAATATGCTATATATGCATCATGCTATAGCTCTCAACTTACACTTTCAAAAAATCTAGTTAGTTAAATAACATTTAATTGACATGACAAATGTATGCTTCCATGCTGATTATTTCCATTTCTATATGCGTAGTGATAGTCTGTTCCAGTTAATGAAAACTTTGTCTCTAACAGATAATATTCTGTATCACACAAGATTCATAAGATAGGTATATATATGCAGATAATAATACCATATGACTTAGTTATGCTGTGATCCACTTTCCACAATGATCAGTTATGCTAAGATTTATATTTGGCAAATTATAAGGGTTGACAAAGTTAGATAAAGTTTATTTTACCTTACAATTATGGTTTTACTGTAGGTGATGCTCAGTGCTCACCAACTAACATTGTGCTGGCAGTCCGGCAGGGATTATGCTGATGAGTATTGCTGGTCATACAAAACACAATTTTCAAATTAACTATTTTTTATTTAATCCTTTAGCTGTTCTTGTGGTCTGTGATATGTCTTCTAATATCAATAAGAAAATTTTAAATGCTGCAACTGTAAAAAAGCTATTTTTCTCTATGTAATATTTTTACTTTCATAAAATAAGCTCAAAACATCTTTTTATAATATAACTTTGCTTTATTTCAGGTAGCTGATCACAAAGGTTGTGAACCTGATGTTTTGGGTCTCGCTGTCTTGCTTATAGATAGATATCTGAATTCATGTTGCATAGCAATAAATCATTATCAATTAGCAGGTGCAACATGTTTCTTTGTTGCTAGTAAAGTCAAGGAAACAGTACCTGTATTAGCTGAAAGAATGGTCCAATACACTGATGCATGCATAACATTGGAAGAATTGCTGGTATAGATTATTATTCTCATTGATTATTGTATCATAGCATTTTCTATGGTTATAGGTCAACACCTTATTTGTTGATAATAAAGTGACATTATAATACACTGCATATAGGTAGTCCCTGTTCCTTCCATAATATTCACCAAATGAATTTCTATTGGAATGCTATTGAATATCAGTTATATCTCATAGAAGTTATGACCTACCCCCAAAGTAAATTTTGTTTTTATAATAACAATGAGTCATTAATGATCTGTGGGTTTCATTTGTTATCAAAACCATCTCCTCACTAATCTTCTAATCACTCTAATATCTTAATATTGGCATTAAGCAGTTACTTTCATAAAAGTTGAAGTAACCCTGGAAGTATGATAAAGGCAATTTATTTTTAATGATATGATATGAGTATCCTTAAGTCAAGTTAAGTAATTTAGTCTAATTTACATATTCAATTTGTTAATGATATCATCCAAGAGAAACATGTTTTGAATTTTCCTGTTTGTATGACAAAAGCTTCAATTTTTATTTTAGGAGTCAGAAATTCAACTATTAACGATTTTAAACTTTGACACAAATGGCGTTTCTTCAACTGATTTTGTTTTACCAATTGTTGACCAGCTCAATGTTGTGCATCCAGCACGACAGGCCTTGAGATATGCTACTCTGGACGTTTTTATCAAATGTATTCATTGTAAGTCACATTTTGTTTTTAAAAATGAATTTAGAAAATATTTGTTCGTATGGATTTGTGTGCACTACTTCACTCAAGAAGTAGTGTAACAAAGAAGCATCTCAACCCGATACAGCCTTGTTAGTTAGCCATCATCAAATTATATAATCATATTTATTGTTCGTTAAATTCAGGTGTTATCATTTGCGATTTTCTTCCGAGCTATGTTGCGGCTGCATGCATGCTTTCAGCTTGCGATTCTTTATACCCCAATGATGACAACTTCTTCAAGCATGTTTTAAGTCGTCTACAATCCATTTTGAGCATTGATCAAGTATGTATTTATCATTTGGCAACTTTAATCACAAAAAACAATTATCTATTTCGTATTTTTTTTTTCAAATGAATGGTTGCAAATCAATCAGGAGGCTAGTCGTACTCATGCAATTATCTATTGGATTGCTATTACGATCAAATAATTACTTATAAAAAGTATTCTACGTCATTTAAATGTTAAGATTTTCCAGGTTTTTCAATCTTTATTAATAATATAAAATTCTAAATGTTATCCTTAAAAAAGATATTGCTCGCCTTACTATCCAAAAGTTTAAATCTTCATATTCTCACAGTATTTTCTAATAGAAAAAATGTAAACCTAAATTGTTGAGTTTATATGAATACTTCTTTATAAGTAACTCTTTAGGAGTATGACATTTTACTCTCTAAAAATAGGCATAGCTTTACAATTTTTAGCATTTACTGTAATTACTGTTTTCTTTAGAAAGCTTTTGTAGAACCTAAATAGGGACACGTTAGCCGATTTTACTGTATGGAAACGAGATACTTCTATTTATATTTTAAGTGTAAAATACGTTCAATTTCCGGGTATTTTTTCTTAAGCCGCTCTTATCCCTGTAAATGTGTGGAACCGGTTTCAATATAAATAAACTCTCTAACACTAAAATATAACCCTGTATGAATTAACCACTTGAAATAATTGTTTGTTTGAGAATTTTATCAATATGAAGTAGCTGAGAATAATGGTGGATATTAAGAGTGCTTGAGACCTTTATATCATACCCACCGGTGCCACCGGTATAATGATTAAATGAGAGATGAAGAAGGGTCTCATTTTAGGAGAAAAATTGTTTATTCACGGTGTGCTTATCATCAGTAAGTTCCATCTGTCAGGTACCTGCACTGTTTGTTGGTCAATTTAATATTATATGGGTATACTGTCCTGTCCTGTCCCGTGAGTAAGCTGAGTATCCCTCTAAGATGTAGGTCATTTTGTCTGCATCTAGCTCAATACAATCCCTCTGCTTGCTCTATATGAGCTTAATCAATGCATTCACTTATCTTCTAATGACACTCTCTGTTGCCTCCACACCCTTCTGACAAAGAGCGTCAACAATTCTATTTTAAAGCTGGCTACGGATGATTCATTCACTCGGCTCCATGATTCGTCCGTCTAATGCCTACTCCTGGCTTTCATTTCCAAGCTGACTAAATTATTAAGCTTGTGCTTATGCTATTGAATGAAATTTTGGTGGCTGGCGCACTATCGACGGGTTTTGATAGTCTGAGTAACAACGTAGCCACCACTCCCTTGCCGAATTCTGTTTTAAAATTTGGGAGCTTGCTCCACAATACTGTCTACGGCGCACCCTAACTACCTTTTTCCTTTGTGATCGATTCACTGAGAGCTGTACAAATTTGTGCTAAGTCATCATATAACACTATCAATAGCGATGTGTTCCTTGGCTGGCTTCTATCAACTTGAAAGTATTTAGTAGTAGTCTTTGTTCAGTTTTTTTAATGCCTCTTGAGTCAGTTAAAAGTAAAAGCACTTTTCAGTAAAAAAAATAGTTTGCTTCTGAGAGTGTCAGTAGGATTTTCTGTAGTAATCTAAATATCACCGAGTTTGAAAACTTCAATATATTTTAAGATGGCTACTGTCTTATC
>JAYMFX010107773.1:0-12925 GCA_036784945.1 Monocelis spectator | reverse complement strand
ATTCTATTCCATACTTATTGGCTGCCGTCAATAGAAATCATTTTATTAAATTTTTGATTACTCCTTTGTTTAAGTTGTATCCTTCGGCACATTTTAAAAAATATCTCTATTTCTGATGCTAACTATTTATTTTATGTTATTCCCCCTCTTTTTCATAAGAGATCTATAATGCTCAACATTAAAATATGTAACCATATTTTCACGAAAAAGTAAAAGAACTTTCAAAAAGGTTAATTATAACCTTAATATTTTGGATTTGATTAGCCGTAAATAGAATACTGCTAAATAACCGTATATTTACGGTTATGTAACTTTGTACCTGTAACTTAACGTTTTTTACTGTTAATTAGCCGTAAATTTACGGTTAAATAACCATAACAATTAAATACGGTTAATTAACCGTAAAACTGTACGGTTAGTTAGCCGTAAATTCTATTTACACTTAAATAGCCGTAAATTTACGGTTGTGTAACCGTAAGTTTCCGTAAGATTTTTTGCAGTGTAAGTTGAGAGTTAATAAGTAATTATAGTAAAATGCTTAGATATTTACAAAAATCCAATTATCTATTTTATGTCTCTTCAGAAGATAGGTATTTATTTAATATGTTTAAATTATGGTTAAATTAATATGTTTATATTTAATTATTTAATATGACGTATATAGCAACAAAAATAAATTACTAAATTTAAGATACAACTACTAACTTTCATTAAGATTTAAATAAGAGATAATGAAATTAATGCAATTCTAAGATCCTAAAGAAGATCAGAATACGTTTTACTAAGATTGAAATAAGGTTTCAAAGTATAATTTTTATCAAGATTTATAATCCCAGCTTTAAATAGATCTTAACGAGTTTAACTAATTTTCATTTTGTCGGGAACACTTGAATTTTGAACACTTACAATTTTATAGAACACCTGAATAAAAAAACACATCAGAGCACCTCAGGAAGTGTTGTCAATAACTGTATCTAGCAATCCCCTTCGCAAACAGTCTTATGGTTGTAAACTCCAACACCAGAGGTCACACTTCTCGATTTCAGATCCCAAAATAAAAAATCGACGCACATCTCCACTCGTTTTTCCCGGTCACAATCAGAGCCTAGAATGCCCTGTCACCATTATTTATGGACATTATAACAGTGGATGCTTTCAAAAACAAGCTCGATGATACTCCATAATGAAGGGATGAGCTTTATTGGAAGAAGAAGAAGAAGAGAATAAATACTGAAATTACTATTCTCTTAAAGGAGTCATCATTTGTTGTACGTTCGATGAAAGTCTCATTTTCTGCAATACTTTTTAAAGGAACTAGAAGTGCTCGGCCCTCCAAATGAATTGGTTGCCTGTTGATCATACTCAATCTTGATACTTCTTTGAGCAAGACAGTTAAAAGATAATTGTCTGTTGTGTAACCTGAATATACAAAATGAATATTCTTTTGGTCATAACTAAAAAAGGGATTTTGCAACCCTCTATTGCAACCCTAAATTGAAATCCAGCCGAATATAACTTTCGGATATTTCTGAAATGAATGGAGATAAAAACCTTCCAGATTGAACAATTATTTACTACATAGTATGTTGTTAATCCATTTGTTAGTATTTTTATTTTTATTCTATTTTATTTATATTTCAAACTTTGTTTAGTGTTGAGAAAGTATAACAATGAATTTAGATTTCCTCTTCTTAGTGCCATGGAATACCTATATACTCATTATTATTCTGATTGATTGGTTGTGCAATTTGTGGTTCCATAAGCTTTGTAGTGATTAAGCTTTGTAATCACATAATCGTATAATCTCCCAAATTTATCATATTACAGCAAATAAGGAGTATGTATAGGAAAAGAAGCAGAACAAATATCACATATATTACAACTTAAGAATCATTTAAAAACTTGATATGTAAAAGAAATGAAAATATACATAGTGGCTGATTTAATTCAGGCGTGCGCTCTAGAGCCGAGCAGCGCCGCTCCTATCTTCTCCATAGTATAAAGTCAGTCGAAGCTGCTATCAAAGGCGATGCTTGGCTCTACGACTTTATGATAATTATTTAGGTAGGTATAGCAGCAGCGTAGGTATGTCTAAGATCCAAATACTGGATCTGTTTGACAAGAAGCTAATTTTTAATAACTATTGTTGTATTGTATGATATTTGACCATATTATAAAAAATACAAAAATGTCTTTAAGAAATCTTAAAGGCTTAAGATTTTTTAAGACTTCCAAAACTGAAAAGTTTAAGAAAACGATTTTTGTAAGATTTTTATTTAAATATGTATATATTAGGCCTATTATGCAACAGGAAAACAACTTCATTACGAATTCATGAATTGAAACTGGCAAATAATCAAAAGCCCGGATAAAAATCCACTCAAAACATGAAAAGGCAAATGCAATTTTTTAAACATGTAAACAGAAATTTAATAAAACTTTATATCACAATTGACTCCGACATTTATTTATGTTGAGAGCGTCATATTTTCCCAGTCAGCATTCTCATAACCGGACTCATAATAGAAGTACACAAAATATTTCATTTGAAATTCGGATTCATTTTATTAATACGTACGGCTTTAAGACAAAATATGGTTAAATTAATGCTAAAAAATATTATTCTACAAATGATTTGATTTTAAAATGTATTTCATTACTAAATTTAACTATTCTAAAGTTGTGTATAACTAACAAGGTTGACCAATTCTATGACCATGTATATTTGGCAGGTGATTCAGTCATGTAGAGAATGCTTGAGCAGTGATCTGTTTAACCAGATAAATGATAAATCCCAATATCAATATCTTTTTTCAGCTTTAACAAATTAATCTGGAATCAAATTATTTTGTAAATTGTATACTTTCTGTCTGATAACATATTCAAATTCTGATGGTTATTGTTTAAATATAAGAATTAATCTAAAATTGACTATATCTAATGTTTCCAGTTTGAACTTAACCCACTAAAAGTATTTTCTTCTGCTTATTATTATTATTTGAAATCTGTGTTTAATATAGAGTTTGTATCCTATTCTGCTTATTATTACTATTCAAAATCTGTGATGATTTAATATGGAGAGTTTGTATTTTCTTCTGCTTATGATTCAAAATCTGTGTTTAATATGGAGAGTTTGTATATTCTTCTGCTTATTATAATTATTCAAAATCTGTGTTTAATATAGAGAGTTTGTATTTTCTGAAATGAAATAATCATTTTCTAATTTAGTGATTGCCCCTGATATGTAGACAAGTATTATTTTATATCATGATGCATTTTTTTTTAATCAATTTAATGACATACAGAAACTACATTTCCACTTGAAAAAATCTATTCTGCATTTTTAATATATCAGAATTGAATAAATCTCTATGATAAACAGAATAATATATTAAATGAAAATTTTAACCAGCTTACACAGTAAATTTTCTTTTTTATTATTAAACAGAAATTTTATTTCAAAAAACAATATCACTGCTTAAAATGAAATAAAATATACAGCAGTGTTGGTGTTGTGACACATTGATCAAATCTTCTTCACGCCAAAACATCGAGTTAGCTCATAGTACCTCCCAAAATGAAATATAATCAGTTAGCTTATAAAAAAATCTTGTGAGATGACTCTAATAGTATAATGGGAATGATTGTGAGATGAGTCAGATATTATAATGTGAATGATTGTGAGATGACTGTGATACTATAATGATAATGTATATAAATGTTGTTTGTAAAATTTAAAACTATCCCAGTAAAATTACATAAATTTAAATACATTTTACTTTTATAATAAATTGAATTTTTAACTTCACAAATAAAAACAAAATCTCAGGTGGATTGTCAAGCAATACTTCCATCATCAAATAGAAATTATTCTTTCATATTATGAATTTGAATCTCAAAATAGTATTTTCTCAGTTTGGTTTCCTTTGATTTCAGAATGCTTCAATGCAGATTCTCTGTCTTAATGGTGAATTATTCTGTTTGATATCTGCAGTGATATTGTTATCAACACCTGATACACATATATTCTTACTTATCCTATGAATTCGAAAAAGTTTTAAAATATGTCTGTGCAGCCATTTATATAATTTTATTACAAAATGTTTCTGGGTATATATTCAAGACTTGAATAGAGCCATTTTAAGGAAATATTTATTAATGGATATCTTTAATTTGGTAGCCGTATTCATGATAATCTTGAGTCAATAGACTCCCAATTATCAACCGGATAGGGAATAGAAATTATTTTGAGTCTGAGTTTTGTTGGACTGAAAAAGGAATCCAATATTCTCTGTCCAATTGGGCGAACGCTTTCTCCATTGTGTTTTGCCAATGAATACAAATGTAATCAGTAATATGGCTTGACATATCACACTAAAAATATAAATTGTTTAAACCAGTTAGGAACCATAAAAAAAGTTCCTAATTGGCCCGACCATAGTTCGGAACTTTTTACTGTTCCTAATTGGGCCACACCATATTCAATCTACATCATAATCTAGTTTCATTTTTATAAAAAAAGCTTAATTAAGAAATTCATATTGAAACAAGACTCGTTTTAATAATACTCGCTAAATTCAGCATTGAAACTCATCATTCAGACACCAACTATAGGTGTGACATTCATACGGATTGTGTTGCTCTTCTTCACTGCAGTGTGGTTAAGACACGATGAATTCATAGAACTGCTGTAAAATTATGGAGATAGAAAGCATATCTGCATATTAAAATCTGCAGAAATTGACACTATCTTAACCAATGAATATTCTGTGAATAGTCTGAAGTTTATGAATATAAATTCATTCTTTATTTGAATATCATACCGATTTCTCTGATTGAAGTCATGTCTGTTGTGGCAAAACAGCTTTGTTTCTACATGTTATTGTGTAAATGGCTTCAAGCAACTGCAGGTATTTCATTGTTTTTTGATTTTTGATTAGGATTGTATCTTTAGATTGCAATTTTGTAGTATTTTGTTGATATTAAAAGTTTACACTTTTTTCAAAATTATTGATATTCGTTTTTTCTCTTTTATCTCACTTTTGAATATGAAGTCAAAATATTAAATATAATTAAAATAACATTATTTTTTAACTGTACATTTGAAATTAAACAGATCAAATATTCTCTAATTTCAGTGCCTAATACTACCGAGTGTCATCAATATGGTCACAAAGGCTATTTGTTCTTTGATAATAAGATTACGTTCCATGAATCAATATCTCTCTGCAAATCAATTGGAATGAATTTGGTCCGACTTTATGACATGGAGCATCATGTAAGAATTAAATATATCAGTATTATACAATTCATAACAAAAAGTTCGTCTATTTTTTAAATATAATATTAGATAACTTTTCTATGCATAAAGTTTAACTTCTATGTAGACACAACATAAGAATGGGTCGCCCACAACCAAATAACACCCAAATACGAATTAAGTGTCTGATATCAACATCGGAGAGAGACAACTACAATCAATACTTATAATCAAACTGAATATTTTAATATTCTCAAAAAATAGGTATATTCCAAAGCATAGTTTTTTTAAAACCATTTTTTATTAATCCCTATTTAAAGTTTAGATTGTATGTACAAGGTTGTACTATTGTAAACATATAAATACATTTAAGTAATAAAGCTTATATACAATTTATATGAATAAATGAAAATAGATAGTGGATCCAAGATAAAATAGAATAAAGGTTTATTTTAATTAACGTTTCGTCTTAACGACTTGTTCACAATAATGATCATATAGAAAAATGGTATTATGTAGATATTAATTACACTGAAAACATTTTCCTAGATATTTTGGGATTAATTTGTTGATTGGGTTAATTTATAAATTAGAACTGAAAAATGCATGGATATTGAATAGATAAATAGACTATAACAAAAAGGGTTAGAAAAGTAGGACATTAGATACAATTGAAATGAAATGCCACATAACAAATGAAATGACTTTGTTATGTACAATTTAAATCCCTCTTTTAAAAAATATATTGCAGTCCATTAACTAAATGTAGTTTCACAGAGGGTTGTTAAATCACCTTAGCCTATTAAAATTAGTTTGTATATTTAGGTACATATCTTCATTTTTCAGAGTTGGTTGGGAAAAATCGTACGTCAAATCAACTCTAACAACTATTGGATTGATGCAACTGATTCTAATCAGGAAGGAAATTTTACACATTTGGATGAGACAGAACTTCAATACATGTATGTAATTAGAAAATTCTTGTTTTATGTCCCAATAGTCTGAGTAGAAATCTGGTAACGAGCGTGTAATCGAAGCTCTTTATGATTCCGCATCAATTTACAAGTTTCCATACAGATTCTTAGAGCTATGAAGCCGATTTCTCTGAAGAAAGACAGTATAAATAGAAATAATTGGATGATAGATACGAATGAAAATAATTCATCAAACTAATTAGAATAATAAATATTATTTGAATTTCTTGTTCTGTTTAATTCTGTTTTGTTTTTGTTAACATGTTAATATTGAATTAGTGGCATGTTGATTGTTAATATTTATATCGTGGTTTTATTGAACTTCCAAAATGAGAACGATGTTTTTTAGATGAGAATCTGTAAAGAGATAGTAAAAATTTGTCTGTTATATACTTACTTTATAAAATTTCAAATATAAAATATTGATTTTATATTCCTCTAATTTTTATAAATGATCTTTGTAATTATAATTATAGGTCACCAACTAGATTAACTCTGGGTGCCTTTGGTCGTCCGTTTTAGTTTTGTACTAACAAAAAAGAATTATTATAAATTTATAACAACGAGCTAACTTTGGTTTTTAATTATACAGAAAAGTATAATATATACGCTATACCTACATAACTTATATTCAAATTATCTTGTGAGGTTAATAATTTTGTAATAGTTTAATCTAGACCAAATGATTATAGTAGTAGTAATTGTTTTATATTTGTTTCTGATGCTATGATTAAATAAATGATTAGCTTTAGAGTTATCTGCTCTCGATGTGTGATTTGTGTTGATGGGTAAAGAAGCATTAGAATTATGGTATTATATGTCGGTATAGTATTATATACAACCATGACATGGAATGAATGATGAATTCATTTTTTGCTTTTCAAAAGCCTCAGAATTAGTCCTCATATTCTCGGAAGAAGCAGACAGATGATAACAAATTTCTCCTCGAGATCACCAAACACTTTGTTTTTAAGGAGTGTTTGTACCCTTTAGAAATTTCTGATTAAATAGTCATTAAAGTGAGTTTTAGTGTGAATTTAATTGCGAATATACATTTCTCAGTAGGTATTGCTTTCAAAATTTTGTCAAATGTTACAATTTCATAGCTTGAGATTAATCTCACTTGTAGCACCTTCAGATACAAGCACATGTTTGTCAAGCGAATGCTTCAAGTTTTCAAGATTTTAGGATTGCAATTTGAGGATATCTCAGGTGGATTTGATCATTAAATAATGATCATATTAAGCCGTGTTTTTTATTTGAAAGGTTTTGAGACTGCATGAATATTTTGTAAATAATAATTTGACAAAAAACGATTTTTTTTACATATTTGGGTTTTAATTTGGGATTTGTTTTTAAATCGTAAACTTTATTTCAAAAAAATTTCTGTGATTTGATTTTATTAGAATTTTTACAGCTTAAATTTAGCAAAAAACACATGGTATTATATGTCGGTATTATATATCATTACTTTAAAAAAGGATTAATTTGGAGGAATGTTAATTTGGAAGAAAAGAAAGCCGAAAAAGCAAAAGGCATACTTGAAATTTTCCAGTCAGTTTGTAAATAATTAAAATTACATATAATCATAAACCTATTGAAATATGGAAGATATCGCAAAATAGAAGTTCGTTCAACAATTTTGGATTTACAATTTGAACAATTGCTCTATAATCACGACAACATTTTCATTTTTTAATTTATATAGATACTGGGGATCTTTAAAATATCCGGGAAATCCAAAGAGAAACAGCGAACATTGTGTTGCAGTTTACGTTTCGTCATCGGGTAATCAATACATAAATGGTTATAATTGTGATTCGAAAATAAAAACGATATGCCAGTCAATGTCGAAGAACTGCTCATTTGTTGCTTCGGAAAATAGTGAGAAACTTTATGTTTTAATTCTACCCTGTCTAATGTAAACTTTCTCATCATTTTTTGCGTTGTTTTGATTGTATGAAGTAACGTTGAGTGGTAGAGGGACTTTCACTTGAACTAATTTCAGTGTAACTAACCCTAACCATACAGTTTAAGCCGATAGTAGGTGATATATCGATGAATCTCTATATCTGTTGTAGTTTTGACTACGAGAAATTTTGATCGGTTTGCTCAACCAATATAGGGTACTAGAAAATATTAGTAAACTTAAGAGAAGAGGAGGTTTTTAGATGTGCCAGTAATAAGATGCACACTATAGTGAGGTCTGTACTTTGAGGAACAGATTGATATAAACTTGTGTCGGCATAGTTTGAATAGTCAAATATGTAGATATCAAATGTAGGCATAATGTACATAGATAGAATATTATAATATTGTACGATATCTTATAAATATCATCTGTTTCATCTAACAGGCAGTGGACCATGTACCAGCAATAACTGCTCTCCATATGGACAATGTGAGCAACTCTCTGATAGAGAAACTAAGTGTCGGTAAGTTCTCTACTAATAATACATACATAGAAATAATAGAAATATAATCAAAGAATATTTGTATAAACGTTCATCAATAGTATTATCTTGTAAACGCAACTTTATTAATGCAAATTCATGCATGTATGTCTATTAGATCTATTTTGATTAATTGATTGTTTTATGGTTTCAGATGTGATACTTCTATGAGCGGCCCTTCTTGTAATGATTGTAAGTATTTATAATAATATGCGTATGCATACAATAAAACTTCATATAAGAATCTGTAAATAGTCCAAAATAGTTATTTTCCTGGAATTGGAAACAAGGATATCTATTATAACGAGAGAGCGCAGCCATAAGCGCAGCGCACGAGGTACAATAGATATCCGAGTATGGAAATAGTACTTTTCCAATAAAGGAACGTAATTTTTTTCTATGCTATATTTGAATTTCCATAGAAATATAGGGGTTTGCATTCATAAACAAATTGCATTCCTTCATTGGAAGGAAAGAAGGCGATTTCAATTTTCATAGAATTAGAGGGTCACTTAACAGTCCTATAAAGGAAGGCGATTTTTTCTTATGAATGCAAACCCCTATATTTCTATGGAAATTCTAATATAGCATAGAAAAAATAACGTTCCTTTTATTGGAAAAGTACTATTTCCATACTCGGATTTCTATTCAAATTATTTTTAAAGTTAGGAAAAGTAAAAAGTGTAAAGAAAAGTGATACTTTTCCTTAGCTAGAATTCATAGAAAGTCGACTTTTCCGATTAGGCATAGAATTTTTTTAAAATGTACTCGAAGAATACAATACAAAAAATGTTCTTTCCTTTTTTGGGTAATGGAAACTTCAAATGATTTACTCTATCAAACTTCCGAACATCTTCTAACCATTTTAATAATAAAATATTTTCTCTTATGCATGCATGAGAAAATTAACTTTCTCATGCCTGGACAACTGTCTCAGTCGTGGACTCAAAGCTATTTATGTCTGCAACAAAAAAGTATCGCTGGTTAAAACTTTCTCAGTCGTAACATAATTCCATAGTAGCGTAATCTCATTGATTGTAATTTTGAGATCATAGATTTAGAATAAGAAAATGCTTAGTCAGCAAATTTAAATCCATAGATTTAGCATATTTTTACACATGTAGCAGGTATTTTCATAGATTAAGCATAAGAAAAAATTACATTTCCTCATTGGAAAAGTACTGTTTCCATACGACGATTTCTTTTGTATACTCGATTGCTGCGCTCTCTCGGATAAATAGATATCCTTGTATGGAAAAGTCCTACTTTCCCAATTTCAGGAAAATAATCATTCAATGAAAACGATTTAAATTTCTGTGTAGACATGTCTTGTCTATTGTCTATAACCCTATAAAGCATAGAGTAAATAAGGGGAAGAGGTTCAACTTTACATAATTATACACGAAAATACATAGTAACATAGTTTATAGAAATAGGTTTTGAGTTCCCTCCTATATGGTCGCCATTTTGTTTTGGAAGTTCAACCCCAATCGTTATACATAGAAATAGCTTAATATTAATAGTTCCCCCTTATTACTCTTCGGTCGCCATATTCTTTTGGAATAAATATCTGCATACAAAAAAGCTGGGGAGTTGAACCTCTTCCCCCCTTATTACTCTATGCTATAAAGGATCAATAAAATATTACCTCACATCATTTTAGCTGTAGTGTTATGAACCTAAACATATTTGGTCAACAATGCAATCCTTGTAATAATTATTTGTCTAATCATAATACATTACTACACCATGTACTATACATAGATGTGATTATCTTTTCATTGATTTGTAGTCAGTCAATGTGATCAATACAGTGATAAAGGATATTTATTTGTGAAGAACACCAAGTCATACAGTGAAGCTACCAACTATTGTGAGGAAAGAGGAATGATTCTCACAAAGGTTTATGACCACAGTAATCAAGTAATAAAATTTCTGTTTATGAGTAACTCATTTTATAAAAAAACTTGAATAAGGAATAATCCAAAATGTATTTTAATCGTGCAATCAATTATTTCACCTTTAATCTTATATTATCACCCTCTGTTAATGGTTAATGAATAGGATCATAAAATAAGAATATAAATGAAATGATCAGTTGAACAGGGTGCATGCAGGACAGTCTAATTTAATTTTTGTTGAAACATTTTATAATCATCTTGCTCTTTATATAAAGCAGTCGTTCCATTTAAGCAATTTGATTCATTGACATTGTTTCATAAGCCTTCTTCCAATTTGATTTTGTTCTTTTCATATAGTACATAATATACTAAATTAATTATTTCATCAATAAGTTAAACTATTTTATAAAAAAACATTTGTTAGCTGAGCAATATTTATTATATTTCAGTTTTTTTTTGTGGGTTTGAGCTGACTCTCTAAGTTGGCACTTTTTTCATGTGCTTCATTAACTTAAAGCACAAATGCACGCATTGATACGATCAAATAAAATTTCATCTTTATACTTATCCAGTTCATTAGTGGACAATTAATTAAATTTTGTAAAGTTTCTCAATACTGGGTATCTAAATTTACATACATTGTTGTTTTAGTATAGCTCTAACAGTTAGTTGTCCTATAACAGAGAGTTCTCCTATAACAAAGAGTTCTCCTATAACAAAGAGTTCTCCTATAACAGAGAGTTCTCCTATAACAGAGAGTTCTCCTATAATAGAGAGTTCCCCTATAACATAGAGTTCTCTATAAAAGTGATTCATTTTGAAGCAGTAGATATCTACCACTATATTTTAGGTAGCATTTTTATTTTATTTTAGATTTTTTTGAGAAATGTGGCTAAACAAATAAAAGCTGATGATAGATGGTACATTGGCCCAACTGGCAAAGACGTCTTTTCGAATAGCAGTACTTTGCCTTACACGTAATAGAAATCTTTCTCATTTGAAAATATTAAGTTCTATTTGTAATATTACTTTTTTAAGTATTACAATTTAATTGATGATTCACTTTCTATACAATACAATTTGTTTTTTTAGATAGATTATTAAGAACTATTTTCTGATTCCCAATCTTCAAAGATCCTTTTAAATTTCATTTAGAAATTGGCAAACATCATATGAGTGGACAAAGTATGAAAGTGATTATTGCATCGCATTTGATCCAATCTCAATCAATTGGAAGTTTATGACTTGCCTCTCGCTGTACAGTTTTGTGTGCGAATCTTTGTCAGCTGAATGTGATCCTGAAATCAACAAGAAGAGTAGTAAGAATGTTATCTTAATTTGAGTCGTTTTCTCATTTGGCATTATTCCATCGTTATGAGTAGTCGAATGTAAAACCTAAACATTTTACACTTGTGTCGTTAATTATCACATCTATAGCTATTAAATTTGCAATCAAAATTTAATTTCTGCATTTTAAGTTGATATTACATATTACATATTGACAATACTGTGTGTAAAAAAAGGGTTTGATTTTTTTCGGACGTCGTGGAGGCTAATAGGTTGGATATACTTCAGTTGCTCTCCTAGTGAGTAACTGACGGGAGCTTTCTCAGATAAATAACTATCAATTCAGAAATTGCATAGACAATTAGTCTAATTAAAACAAAGCATTACGATGAAAATTAAATTTTCGGCAGAGTTAAAATATCAATTTGACTTATTTTTTTGTTTATTTTTGTTTTATAAAACAAAACTTATATAAAACTTAACAACTACTACATATAATATGATCTCATGATCACACTCATGAAGTTCACTTATAGTACTGATAAATCGTTCTTGAAATCAGGTGTTCAAATCAAAATCGCTAAAAAGTCTTTATCTATTTAGATCTCTATTTTGGCATATAGAACACCAATCCATTAAGTAAAATATAAATTTACTAAAAGTATACGACGACTACATGACTTTAGAATTTAATTTAATTTTCAAATTAAAATGTTTTGAGAAACGCATTTGAATTAAGCTAAAATTTAGTTTTTGACTTAAATTTTAGATTGTAAAACGAAACAAAATAAATTTTAAGCAGAAATACAAATATATTAACTAAACAAAATAATGTTTCGTTCATATTTGTATAAGTAAAAAATAATTTTATTATTCTAAAGTTATTTTCATTAAGGCCCTATTCGCTCACGAAAAATTTCAACATTTTTTAGGGCGAATGTATTTTATTGAACAAATTTAACGATGTTTGTTTACGTTTTTAAGTGATCTGATTGGACGAGGCTAAATATTTTAAAATTTCCGCCTTAAAAAATATGTTGATCGTTCAAG
>JAYMFX010107772.1:4011-25663 GCA_036784945.1 Monocelis spectator | reverse complement strand
TTGCGTTTAATTTTCAATTTTATTTTACCATGTCAATAATGAGTTTTAATAATACTCTTGCTATTAATTTATTTGAGACACGAAACACTCCTTCAATTAATACTATTTGTTTTAAGTATTGTTTATTTTTTAAATTGAAAAGTTTTATTGAATATTTAAAATAAGATGGCAGCGTTCGTTATAAATCTCTCTCTAAAATAAATGGCTGGAAATGTTCTGTCCGATATATATTGTAAGATTCAAAATACCATATTTAACAGTAAGATAATTAAGTAAAGCAAATCACTTGTTTTTTCTATATATTAAATTAATTTAGGTATCTTGGCTTAAAACTGAAGGGGGCCAGTCTTAAAATGATTTTTGTGCAAGATCGCGCATTAAAATGTTAAAGCATGACGCTACAACCATTATAGTCAACCGTACTTGTGGATATGAAAAAATAAAAATTCCAAAAATCGTGAAGGTAATTTGAAAGAATATGCCAGCTTATGTTTATTATATTCTGTTTACATTTACAAGTTGCAATTTGTTATTAGTTATGTTATTTATGTAGCATTGTTAAATTCCAGAAATGCCAAATATTTTAAACTTCCATTTAAATAGATTACCAACATTAATGCTATAATATGTATGCTAGATGTTTGTCTTGCTGTATTTTAAATATGTTAAGCTCAAAATTAAAACTAGTTCTAGGATAGTTCTAGGCTGTCTCTCACATATCAAAAACTTATTGCCTCATCCAAAATCATGTTTATTCATAAATCTATGTTTTTTATTGCCATCAAAGTCTCTCAAATCAAAACCAAATTGTCTTTTCCCACATATATATGCATCCCTTGACCCTCATGAATTCAGTCCACCTCACATACTTCAACAAGCTGTCCTGCACAATTCCATTCCTGTTCTTACACATTAAACAACCTACTAGTACTAGTGTCAGTGAGTAAATAAACTAGGGGTTTATTTCTATTAAAGTCAGCAACTGGTCTGGTAACCTGGTTGCTAACTGGGCTAAATATGTTCACTATGTAAGAAGAATGGCATTCTGTAAACATTACTTCAATGATTTAGAACTTGCCTATATTTTCATATACTAATTTTTTGAAACAAGTAAAGTTACAAATTATTTTGTTGATACTGCATGGAGTATAGTTTTGAATACATGTTAAGTAGTAATCAGACAACATTCAATTACATTGTTTGCCAATATTATTTTGATATATTTAAGATAATACAAGACCCTTTTATGTATTCTACTGCTTCAAAATATAACTCAATACACAGTTTTAGGGTCAATTGGTTTCTAGGAAAATATTGGGTATATCAAAAATGTAGCATAAGATTAATATAAAAATATAAAATCTAAATCAAATTTTTCAAACCTGCGCCGGAGTAATGAAATTGTCTATATCAGCTAGTTTTAAGGCAGTGCTTAAATTCATGCTCTTTAAATTTTCACGTTGCGCCATAATTAAAATAATTCTTTTAAACAAACATTTGACTCAAATCAAAGATATTGCTCTTAGGTTAGTATATAAATATTTAAAGTATAATCTAAAGCTAAACAAAAATGTCAAGCAAATAAACCAACTCAGATCGTACAAGTTCGAAATTGGGACGAACTTTTAATATTTTCTCAGTCTACGAGACATGAATTATATCGGTTTCAATATAAAGTGATTAAGACTGATATTATTTATACCTGTGATTTATACGCTACGTGCACACAAGAAACGAGTTTTTTCATGCTAAACGTCTAATTGAGCTATTCAAAATTATTTTAGACTGATTTCCGAGTCTTTCTCATTTCATTAATAGTTAAGAAAAGACTCGAAAATTTATTTCTATTTATGCAATTTACATACCTACAGGGAAAAAGAATCTATTATTATTAAAGATAATCTTATAGCAATAAAATTATTTGATCAGTAAAAATAGTTTATTGTCCTCTTTATACATTATGCAACAATTGGAAAATTAGTTAATGTATACAATCAAAAGTCGAAGTGGCATCTCCGAGTCTCTATCTTCACCTGCCCATATGATTACATTTCATATATAAAATTAATGTGATGCATAGCGGAATCATAGCTTTGAAGTGATCGGTATAATTTTCTCTTCTTTTCAAGGATCCTTTTGATGTGATAATTGTTTTTTTTTACTTTCTAGATGGAAATATTTTAACAATAACCATGTACTTAATATATTCTTGCTGTTAATAAGTGTTTTAACAAGCCAAGTACAATGATTTTTGAAAGTTCTCAGTAATTCTCAATAGATAAATTGTCTACTCAAATGCCACAATTGGTATATTACCTATACATTATTTGCCAGTGCAAAAGACTGAAATGATATCAAGATATTTATACAGGGTATATTTTACATGCTATTTGAAAACAATTAGGCAATCACTCCAAACTCTAATAGATCAGTAGCAGTCACGGACAACGAAACTATAGTTAAAATATTATATATTAAAAATTATATAAACAATAATTACGTTGTCCATGGTAGCAGTATTCATAACTAAGAAAAATTGTTAAATAGAAAACTTTCTCATAACATTCAATGGAAATATAGCCCTAGAAACTAATCTTAACATTAAAATACCATAGAATTGGAGGGTCAGTTTAACGGTAAATTAAAAAGATATCTTTGTATTGACCTATATTTGCTAAGTAAACTTTCTTTACTTAGCAAATCATTTTGAATACTGATTAAGACAGTTTGCTAAATGAAGAAAATATTCTTGCTATAAATAGCATATAATCTTTGCTTGGATTATGAATACGGCTACAAGTATTCGTTTCGTATGGCATTAAATCTCACTGTTATCCCACAGTTTGATTAAAATGATTATCAAATAAAAAATTTAAACACTATAAAATACTGCTAAGTAAATTGAATTTAAATGATCATTTTTTTAACACATACATTTTGCTGTATAATTTTAGAAATAATTAAAAAATTGTGTAACTTTAATTACAATTACTGAATGTACTGAATGTTTGTAAAATCATTTAGAATAGTTGGTAAATTACAATTCTAATTATCAACTTATTCTATGATGAACAATGCAACATAGTAGAAACTAATATATATCTAGGGTAGCACCAATGCACTGTATACATAGTTAAATGGTGATAAATTTATTGAGTTATTTCATTGAAATAAAAAAGACTCAACCCCAGGCTTGACTCTTACAATAGTGTAGCAGTAATTTTCCTTCTGTACTGAAGCAGTCATATAGAACACCAACTTCAGTATCCAAAGCAGGTGCAAATGCTTGATTAACATAAAGAAAAATAGACTCATCCTCCTGACACTTTATATATTTGCGTATGAAATCAATCACGCCACCAACTTTTTGAGTTCGATTAACAGACCATTTCTTTTTCTTCATTATAGGAGCATCACCAGCAGATTTGAGAAGCACATCAACCTGGAATTAAAAGTGATGAAAGATTATTGATGGTTTTGAAATCTGGAGAACACTGGTTCATAGTCTGCCTTATTAAAATACAATGAAATACATAACTTGACTTTATGTGAACTCTGAATACTAAAAAGATTCAAATTTCAATTCATATATTGTATGTCAGCAAAGAATAAGCAAAGAAACTCTATCTAAAAATTATAAAAATAATTTTTCAACTTTTAATATCAGTAGAATGAAATAAAATCTTATTTACTTCTTGTGGGAAAAGTTCTTATTATAGAAATCAGAATTACCTTAATATCCCCTGTTTGGATCTTAGAGGGTGAAGATCCTGCTTCTTCATGGGTATGTGATGAGTTGGTCTCAGTTGTTTCTGGAGGATTAGAGGAATCAGCCATGGTTTTATTACTGAAAATTAAATATAATAGAAAACTAAAATTATTATACATAAATAATGCTTAAAGTGCATATATACTTCAATATACATGTAAAAATGACAAGGACTACAAAGTATGGTTCATGTTCAAGAAACAAAAAAAAATTTCAAGTAAGATTTGATATTTTAATACTTCAATTGTTTATTATTATTTTGTCCTTATAAAAGTAATCAAGTATAAGGGCTGAAAATGATTTTTATATTCAATCATTTTATTGTCAGAATTTTGAGAATTGAATGATGGAAGTGTATTTTTGTGCAGCTGAAATTTAGTTACAAAAATATTGTTATAATAAATCAGTAAAATATAATTTTTAGTCAGATATATGGGAGAAATTTGCAAATAAATAACCAAATATCAGATTAATATGTATCGATCTGATAGTGTTTATCAAATACTATATTTTTGTATGAATAGAACAGGTCTGACTTTGACTCTGATAATTGTTATATAAAATAATATTACTGAAAATAATTTTTTTTAAATCATTAACGCTTGATAAAAAATTAGAGAGGCCAATCATAAAGATCCCTAATTATATATCAAAAATATTTATAAAAAGCACGAATCATAGATAGATAGTTATTTTTATTTCAGCAATTCTCCAAGCTTCCTAACCTTGAATTACAATGAAGGCCTACTTGGCGCATTTAAGTCCGCATTGGATTTAAACATTTTAAACAAACATAGTCCCCTAAATTAATGTGTTGTTTCGTTTTAAAATGTTAATAATAAACTATTATTGAATGAAAAATGTTTTATAAATTTTGTATAAGAACTGAATCATTTTTTAAGAGGAGGAAAATACCTACCTGAATTCATTTTTTCAGATTTTATTCTAAATTTTTCTTTTTGAAATTAAACCGAGGACTACGTGGTCTTCGAATTAAACATCCGCATAACATTTCAATTTTTTCGAATTCTTAAATGTCTCGATGATATTGTGCGAACTACACAGTTCAACTCTTATTTCTAGTCGAACTAGCCTGTATGAATAAAAAAATTATCCGCGTCAATCAAATGAAATCAAAAACAGCGAATTATACAGTGGTTACTGTTGATTAATTGAACCACAAATTTGACAGTTCGATAGCATCCAACTACATTTCCATATTAACATGATTGTCTGAAATAAATAACATTTTATTATTATTTAGAAACGAAAAACATTATAAAACTCATACTGATGCCAAACATTTTGTTGTATCATAATGCATTCAGCAGTGATCGATAACTTTCATTAATCTTAAAGAGCCATGTAGAATCTATATTATATAATATGAATAAGTAAATAAAATAAATTGCAAATTGTAAGCAAAATGTTTTCAATCTTAAAAAAGACACTTTTCTCAAGCAAAGATTTTAATTATTAATCTAAGGTCAAAGTATGGCATTATGCAAAATACTAATTATATATATTTTTAATAGGAATTTAAAATATCTGTAGAACCTACAAGAACCTTACAAGAACCATTCTAAATATGTAATTGAAATAAGAGTAAATCTAAAGCTCAACAAATTTGAGAATACATTATTTACATAAATTTGTATATAGTAAAATGACTATAATCTAAGATTCAGAAAATATATAAATGACATTTTTGTATAACATTTGGGGTATTTAAATATGATGTAAACTTGAAAGATAGATCACTAGCTATATGAATAAGCTACATAATGTTTGTCAAACAGTTTTGAACATGCACTATAAATAGGATAAATATAGTAAATTTCCCTCATGCAGAAAATAGACTGAAAGCTTAATAGTGAATAGCAACAGTTATACAATTATGATTTACATATTCGATACAACAAATTGTCAATATTTTAGTCCCAGCACTTCATTTTGAAAAATTGTTTCAGCATTGGATCATCAATAGATTTTCCATTTACACCAGCATAGACTTGCCTGCAAACGCCAAACTTGAATTTATTTTCTAATTTTGTTATTGTCTTTTCTAAGACACCTGAACACATTCAAAAAGACAAAAATGTATTATTAATTTATGTAATCAAAATCACAAACACTTTGAATTCTTTAAAAAGGTTCATCTGAATTTTCCTTACCAAATCCCATGACACGGCCCCATTTAATCATAAACACTGGAAGTCGAGGATCATCAAATTTTTCATTGTTGGCCAGAATTGTCACTATTTCTCCAAATATGTAAGCATCATCAAACGATGATTCATCTCCAAAGGGATATTTTGCATAAATATCCACCGCCTTAAGTTTTTCTCCCTTAGCCATAAGCATCTCCGCAGATTCAATATAAGCATCATGAAGCTACAAAGTAAAACACACACATAGAGTCTGTCAAAATTTCTTATATTTTGAGGCAAGAGGTGATTATAAATTATTAAAAAACATGATATTTTAAAAGGAATGTTTGAAAACAATAATTCCATATAGTAAGTATAGTTCATACTTCTGGTTTTAAGTCGATAACCTTTGTATAATATTGATGGGCATTGTCTATTTGATTATTCAATTTGTATGCTCTGGCTAAACCAAGTCTTGGAAGATAGGACACTGGATTGATAATAACTAAAATAGTAGCCAAAATAGATTTAATTGTGAAAACTTATAAATATCGTTGATCACATTGTCATTGTCATTAACATTTCAGCAAAGAAGTATAGTCGGACCTTTAGTCTGAACTTTTAATGGTTCCTGGGTTTCTGATTCTTTGGGTGCTTCCGGCTCTGAAATTTAACGAATAATTCGAATGACTGCGTAGGACTCATCATTTTGAGGAAATAAAACATCATGCGATTTTAAAAACGCAACCCCTAAATTAAAAATTGAAATTAGCTGAACGTTCTTATGCACTCACGATTTGTTTCTACTGGCTTCTCAGTTTCCTAAAAATAAACAAAAATAAGCTGATATGCGATAAACTAAAATAATAAAATTGACTCTGTTAACAAAGTAAATCTAAAGGCACAAGTTATAATATTCATCTTTTAAATTTTAAGTAACGGCTATAATCAAACGAATTATTGCTATAAATACATAAAACCAATTATGGTTCTCTTGTTTCCGAAATTTATTTTTTAAGATTGCTTGTTAGTTTAAATAGTCGTGTAGCTGCTCTATTTTATTGTAAACATTTTGTTTTACTTTTTAAAATCATTTTGGGCTTTGTTTTCATAACTTTAAAAATGAAAGATAATGATTGATTTTGAAGGATTTAAGCGAAGGGATAATATTTGATCAATGTCTTAGACACAATTATTCAATAAACCAAATATTTTTGAACTTACAGGACTTGGAGCAGGTGCCGCTTTAGGAGCGACTGCTGCAGGTTTTGCTGCTGTACCTTTCACAGGAGTAGCAGCTTTGCCAGGTTGAGCTGCAGCTTTGCCTGGTTGAGCAGCTGGCTTAGCTGGTGCTCTTCCTCGACCAACTGGAGCAGCAGGCTTACCAGGTCCCTTGTTGGCGGGTGCTCCTCTACCTTTAGCTGCAGCGGGTTGAGTTGCGCCAGCAGTCTGAAGTATTGGGGTTACATCAATGTTTCAGTGTTTTATTCAATTGTTGTTTAGAGAATATTCTATTAGCGGGAATAAGCCATTATTATTTATATCTATGTGTACCTTAACAACTGGAGCAGACGTTGGCGTTACTGTGGTTTCAGCTGGTGGAGCTGCAGGTTCCGCTGGCTTTGACTTTGAGGTTTCAATCTCCTTTCTCGCTTTAAACCAAGCTTGTTCAAAAAAGTGAAACTTCTGTATAAAATACAGAGAAAGATAGAAACTGTTACAAAATTCTTCAATAACGCGTAGAAAATACCTTGGACACACTTCGGCGGTGTAGAATCGGTTGCCTTTTTCTCCAAATCAATTGCAGCTAGAAACATAGACGAAGCCGATTCAATATACTTATTATAGTCTTCACTTTGATATGATGAATTCTCAGCTCGACGAAACATTGCTTGAGCAAGTTGATAAACCGCAGATGCGTTGCTTGGTTCTGTCCAGACTAATGTTTGGCATGCCTGAAATTAGAAACAGCTGTTTACAACATAAGTTTGATACCTAAACAACGCAATAAATATTTTCAATTCGTATGTTTTTATTCCTGCGTTTAATACATCTTAAATATGTGTTATATAACCTTGGTAAAGTCAAACTGACCTTTTCTAAGACTAACATCATCTTATCATTTAAAGGAATAGAGGCATTGTTGATAAGATAAGAGATACTCTGGCACCGGGAATGAACCAGACTAGGTGGCAAATCCTTCTCATCCGCGAGAGAATCCATTAAGGCAGAATGCGAAGTGATCAATAACCACTCTAACTGTCCATAAACAGCGCCTTTACTAAGATGGGGCATCAGCATGCCACAGAGGTGTGCCGCTCTGCAAACAAAATATCGAGTCAAATACAATATATCAACACAACCTTAGAAACAACAACTTCTAACTATCGTTTAAATAACATTTTACGAATAAAATGAGAATACTCGGAATTGGATTTAGAGAAAGGTCGATATAGCGGAAAGATTTTGGATAGAAAATAAAACTCTCAATACCAGGATAAACAGAAGTATCAACACATTCAACGAAGAATGTGCTAAAGGATACCAGGCAACCGAACAATCGAACTTTGAATTAAAGGGATGTGAAAGGTCATAGGTCGTTCGTGGACAATCGTCTAATTCTGTCTCTTAACGGGGCGTCCATCAGCCATGAGTGTCGAAGATACCATGGCTGGTATCATACCAAGTATCTAGGTATTCAGGTTGGGGCGCTCGGTCGGGTATGCAAAGCCCAAGAGATCGTTCGACAGTGCCTAAGCGGGATTAAGTATGCTCGCTCAAACTACAACAAAGGCTGTATATACTGAAGAACTGTGTTTTCGGCAAGATCCTTAACCAGATTACGCTATGGGTATGTGAACAGAATTAAGCATATATATACTCTTAAAGATTGATCGAGATATCCGTGGGGCAGTTAGGAGCTGGTTGTTTCTTTCGAAAGATACGCTTGTGTCCTATATATGTACACTTATCCTCATCCATATCTTTATATATGTATTTATTGTAAGTTATTGAATTCCTTATGTAGCAGATAAGTGTAATATAGTTATTTATAAACATTGAAAATGTACATAGCAAACAATTGATTTTCTATATTCTATAGGCAATTTACAATTTAATTAACAAAATGAAATGATAAGTAATTACGTGTGGAAGGCTTGTTTGTAGTTCATACAGTCATTAAGAGGGGCTTTGCCTTCGTCCTCCCTTTTCTTAAGAAGTTTGCCCAACGTGACAGCCCCTCTAATAAGTAATGGATTTGAGAGAATAAAAAATTCTTCTGCACAAAGCTTGTCCCTCTTCCTAAAAGTAATATATTGTAACATTTAATTACGATCATCAATAAATTTGTTTATATTAACCGTTCTTAACAATTATCATTTTATCCAATAAACAAACTCACGGTGGTTTATAGCTGTCTCTGACATTGCAAGCCTGATTAGTCAACTCTGTCATGAGAAGCTCTATACCATCAGTCAATAATCGAATAGTCTCATCTTCTCGATCTTTCAAGTCTTTTGGAGAGCAACCAAGAGCAAGACCCAAGCAAAATCGGGCGCTATTCAACTTTTCATTCCAGCTCAATGCGGATTCAAGACGACAAATGGCATCACCATACTTTCCCTGAAATAACGACAATACTTTTCACTTTCTTAGTTCGAACTTTAACTCACTACTATTTCATTTCATCGGATTCAATTTACAATAAATAGTTTATATAATCTTCTATCGATATGAGTCTGTGGCATTTTAGCTCTTTCACTGTTCCACTATTGAGAATGGAAAAAGGGAGACAGAAGAGATTCTTGTGGAACACCGCTGGAAATTATAATTAAATTTTGATTGGGGAAGTTTTACTTTCTATCGAGTTTTGTTTAAAATTCTAAATACAGGAATATCAATTAATAAAGACGAACCTCATGGTTGACAATATCAAAGGCTAGCTTATGATATCGATTATTTCGTATTGGAGAGAAAAGAGAGTCTTACTGGTGGAAATTGGCCAGAGACTCTTAAGAAATATATATTGAAGGACGTCAATGAAGACAATACGTATAATAAGAACTTATCTATAATGATTAGATTATAATCAACTTTCATTTTTTTCAATAAAAGTCTCACTTGAATCAACAATAATCGCCCGACTTGATAATTATTGTTAGCTTTTGCGTCTTCTATGCACAAGGCATCCACATATTTGAGAAAAGCTTGACCAAGGGGAGATTCTTGAGATTCTGCCTTTTGTGCAGAGACTCCCTCCTGAAACAAGAATGCTTGGAAATATCATGCAAATCATATGGGGAGAAATCTATGGACAGTGGTTAGTATTGATATACTCGTAGACCGTTAATTAACTTTCGAATTTATGGAAATCTAGCACACTCTTAGATACAAGGCTTATATAGATTGGTTTGTCTCCAAGGGTGTGCAAAATTTCCCTAAAAGTAGAAGGTTACATTAAATGTCTATGTCTAAAATAAAGACACGACTTTAATGGTATTTAATTCGATATGATATAGACATGTATAGACAACCAGAAATACTTTTTATATAATATGGAATACATCAATTGAATTACTTGAGAGCCTTGCTTAGACTTCCATAAGAAAAGATTCATTACAGCATCGGCCTTCGCGGTCTGGTTTTGATCACGCAGGGCATGAACCTCTTCATCCAAAGCTTTCAATTGAAGAGAAAGTGGCACTGGAGGATTGTAGCCACGTATTTTACAAATGGCCTGTACCTCATCCTCTCGACCACTTTCATAAGCAACTTGATTCAAACTAAGGCCACCACAATCAGCCGAGTCCTTTACATTAAAAGTATTAAATTACAATTTAAGTATTTCCATATTTATGTATCATCATTATACCTACCAGCAAAGTGCTTTTTTTATAATTTCAAGAAATATTATTGTATTAAACAGACATACATCTTTGGATTTTATTCCCAGCATGTCTTCTAGCCAATACTTTTCCTCAAGCACATATCCCAATTGAATATGAAGACTGGTGTCTTTCGGTTTGTCAGCTAAAGCCTGGGCATAGCATTGTGATGCATGAGTTAAATAATCCATAGGTGATTCCCCTACAGGATAACTTTTCCCATACTCTGAAATCAAGAAAGATATCAAGATCTAATTTAATCTATGTAAGTAAATAACTCGCAAATCAACTCAGATAATTCTATAGAGAAATTTGGATGAATGCTTATGATACATTGTACTTCCAAAACAGGAGTCGATATCGAGTTAAAAAGTATTTGTGAACTTGACATATAAGGTCATCTTTTGATAAACCCAACACCCAAGGTTCAGATCTGGACTTTGATAGTCCTCTTTTGCAGGTATAGAAATAGATATTAGCGCTTCCATACTACGAGCATTTTGTCGCCGCGCAAACTCAGGAAGTGTTTTATAACTAGCCCTTAAAGCTTATTCACACTGCGGCAAAATTCCTATAATGTGGAATGTTCAATGTTTTAATAATAACAAACCTGGGGATAAGGGAAGTACATCAAAATACTTTTTCAAAGATTCTTCGGCATTTTTTCTCAACGGTTCAGCCTCAAATTCATCGTAAATTTGACGTAGTTGTTTCTCCCAATCTCTAGCCTATATATATATATAAAATGACAATTTAAAAGAATCAAGGATCATGAAAATATTAACACTAAATGATTCTTATAGTGCGAATGGATCAACTTACTTCTGCTTTATGACCAAAGTCCGTATGCTTGTAGTTTCCTTTCTGAAATGAAAATACAGAATTTTACAAAAATGCACCAAGTTTTCATCAATAAAACTTTCAATATTAATAGATAAATAGCTATGCAGATACTATAATCTATAAGAATTGCTTTTTATGATATAGTCGAGTTTTAGTCCTAGCTGATATATAGTCTAGGTAAAAATTTCAGTTTGTGTAAAACGTTGTTACCTTCTTTATTTTCTAAAACAAAAGTATAAGATAGTAAAATATTATCATATTTATTGTTAAAATGCTTTTAGGCAGTGAACTAGTGGATGCATTAACTATACCGATAATATCGCCGCAATGTTTGATTATTATTAAGATTTATAGTAAATATGTTTTAATTCCCAGTAAAATTGTTCACGATAAAATAGAATTGATATTCATAAAAGTACATACCTCTAATTTTGGGGCTACAATACTATCTTTCAAATGATTTGCCAAACTTGGTACTAATCCAGAGGGACTCAAACCTATGGAAAAATAGGTTAAATGAATATAATTAGACAGATATGACTAAGCAGCTATATATTATAACTAATTCCGCTGTTTATGAGTCTTATGAGTCTTTAAACCTCATAAGATTTATAAGGTTACTACTGATTTTTATATCTAATCCATATCATTTTTAAAAAGATTATGAGAACGCACCATTCGATGTAATTAAGCAGCCTTCAGCTTTAGACAGGGCGATTTCAAGTTCATCATCCTCCTCATCCCAATCTCCTTTTAATTCTGATCCAGATAAGGGATCTGCTTTACACGTTCGTGTTAAATGACGTATCATTGGCTCAGAATAAACACGATCAATATCTTTAATCTTTATTGGGCAATAAATGAGAGACAAGCTGAAAGGGTCCTCAAATTTAGCACGCTGTTTCCAATCTTTCAGCTGAATGAATCGGGGAATCTGACTACGGACGGTGGAAATTTTGTAAATCTAATTTATAGAAATAGTATTGAAAATTAATTTTATATTATTGAAAGTGTCACTATTGAAATTTATAGTTAAAAGAAATGCTTTCTTTAAAGTTACTCTTTGATTGCTGCCATCACTGGACACGACTTCAATTGCTATGTTTGTTCTCCCTAAATTGAGAGGCACCGGTTGTCCTACTGGTTTATCATTGATTTTCACAGTGCATTTGGGATCCACCGCCGTTGCACTCAGCGTTATAGCGGTAGAACTTGCTGGAACAAATACTGAAATGCGCAGAAAAGCAGATAGTTTTGAAACAATTACTGATAAAAGAATGTTATATCAGAATATTTGATTTACAAAGGTAAAGGTTTTATAAAACAAATTGATAGGTCATTATTATTAATATTTTGATGTACAAAACAACTCTAATAGTAAAGTTTAAAATTGATCAGTGCATAAATAATAAGTTTTGCAAATATGTAGATTCAATAAATCTACCTAAAGGACAATTAGTAAACTCATTACATACTTTTCATCACATAATGTTAAAATAATTTATTATGAAATTGAGAAGACAAGTAACAAGAATTATCAATTATTCCAAGGAGAATTACCAATTTGTTAACACCTAGTAAATATTTTTAATCTAAAAACAATATTTGACTAATATATCTTAAAAAATGCACCATTTTAATAAATCAATGATGTATTGTAAAAATAGCCAATGAAAAATAATTATATCAATAAATCCTTTAAAATATTTACCTGAATAATTAAAAGAAGTTAGGTCAAAGGGCGGATCCAACTGTCCAACTGAGCATGTTAATTTTGTCAGTGCAGCATCCTTTGGAGACATTCTTTTAGCATTAATACAATAGACCTTCTTAGACTTTCCATCTTCAGCAGTCACTTCAAGTTGAATGCTTTTTGATTCTCCTTGTTTTAGGGAAATTATGTTTGTTTCATTGCTTGTAGGATTCTTTGAAAGACATATATAGTCATAAATATTGTAATAATAAATGTTTTTCCATTAAATAAGTATTTGATAAGAGTTTTTCATGATAATGATGTGATCAAGGCATCACAATTTTTAAGAAAATTATAACATTAGTGAATTTATTTTATAATATTAATGGATATAAAAAATTAAATTGTCATTAATTAATATATTGAAAATAATATTTAACTTTTGACAGATTATATTTATTTATTCTGTCTAATTAATTAACTAAAGTTACCAATTAGACAAACTGTTTAGTAAATTTTAAAGAAGATTAATAATTATGATTAGCATCATTTGGAATGGATGATTAACAGTGAATACATAATATAAAATTGTTCAGTAAATTAGTGAACTGCAGTTATGTATTTTTGTTTTGTTTTCTAACCTGTAATAATGCCTATCTATGTAACCAAAATTGAGTCTGTATCATATTATTTTTTAATTATTTAAATAGATATTCATTAGATTATAGAATACTTACTGAAAAGATTTGGTTCACGCCATTTTGATATAATATGGTTGATTTTATTAAACAGATTTCATTGTATAATAATGTACTAATACTAATATTATGAAAGATTTATATCCATTAATTTTAAATGCTAAAATAATACACTATAAATTAAGAACATAAACCCATATTGACAAATGGGTTTATCAAGTTAAAGACATAAATGCTCAAATCTGATTAGTCGTTTGCATAACTTGACATCAATTTATAGAAGTTGACAGTAAATTGAAAATTCTGATTGGCTAATTTCATAACTTGATGTATAACCATATTGACAACTGGTCTGTCAAGTTACACAAATTTTGGTTTGTGTAATAATTTAAATTAATTGCTGAAATAAAAACTAGACAATGGGTTTGTAATTGAACTGATGAAATGAACATACAAATAACTATCAGACATTGAAAAGTATTTAATAAGGATAGTGAGGTGATAGAGAATATTGTATTCATGCATACATTAGTGATATAGAAAAATTCCAGGATAAAAGCATTATACCTTTACAGCTGTAGATGCACAAGAATCTCTAGTTTTATATTTGAAAACCACTTTCTCCGTGCTCGACGATACAGTTAATGAATAGTTAAGTACACTTTTTGCAAATTCAGGACATAAATTTCCTGGGTTTACCGCTAGAAGCTCAAGATTACAATCATCCATAGCTACAGGCGTCCGTAGATACAAATTTTGAAATACTGCAAATTAATATTTTCGAACCATTAAAATTCGAAATTATTTCTAGCATAATTTGTAGATAATTTGATTGAAAATATTCATTTTATTTTCTGTGATGAGCAGTATTTTAGAATTATGCTTGATCACCAAATTTTCGTTCTGCAATCCAATAAATTTCTTCATTTTAAGAAAAGCTTGTTCTATTTTAGAGAGATGTTTTTTTAAAATTTACTTAATTGAAAATAATAAAATATATTAAATAGAGCCTCTATATTCTCTGAGCATTCATTGAAGTCAAGAGGAGTTTCGGCTTCGGCTTCTTTTTGTTATTAATATTTGTAAACATGTGTATTTTTTTTATTTGGCAACATGTAGGAATTTCCTTTTCTGTTTAAGTTTTATTTTTATTTACATAACAAGAATTTCAGATAGTTTTTCTATCACTATGTGCTTATCAGTAAAACATTTATAAAAAATCATTTTAGTTTAGATGAAAAATAACTGAATTTTGATCAAGATTGTTTAAGATTTCTCATGGAGCTTGTACATGTGAAGAATATAATCCTAATCTGAATTTTATATTGAGGAATTTAATATATTAATCCTTCGTAAATGTGACTTTGGTAATACTAATCACTTTGCCAAATTACAATGTGACCTTTTCTCAAATTTGTAAGTATGAGATATAGGTATACGTATAGTAGCATAGGAGAACTTTGTTCGAAATAAATGTGGTTCAGGCTAGGATATATTTTGTGACAAAATCTCAGGATTGGATAATTAAATGAAATTATTAATAATAATAATTGCTAGATCAATGATACGTTAGAAATATGTGTATTAAATAGAGTTATACACAATTGTAACCTACACAATTACAGAAACATTGCTACCAACACAAGAAAGCTATATAAACAACTCATGCAAATTGAAAATATTTGAGTAAAGTTTTTTAGTAGTGCGATGCAGGAGTTGGTCAATCATTGTGTATCTTTTTCGCTGTACGCCTGGGAGGTTGTAAGTGAATGTATATAGGTATGTCGATGGTAGGAGTGGCAATGGCAATCAGAAACTAATTGCTCAATGGTGTGGATTTGTTGATTTGAAGGTTGAGAGTCAGCAATTTCTTCATAGTTTTGTTTAGGTTTATTTTGAAGAATGTTTTTTTTTAGAAAGAATTACAACTATATTTTTTCTGAGTATACCTATATAATTTTGAAATTTATTGCCCTCCTAACTATACATTTAATAGTTTCCTTAAAAATTTACAAATATGGTTCCAGAAATATAGTTTTATACATCCTTTCAGGGAAATTTTTATATACGCTGTCAGAAAGAGGAAAAATCTTATCGTAATCAAATTAACTTTTATATTTCAATCACACTTACAATTTTATCAAAAATATTCTTTTATTATTATACCTAATTAATTTTTGCAAGTTTCCTTTCTCACAAGTTTAGTAGCTATGTAAAGAAGATTATTATTCACATATTATCAGACTTTCTTTTCTGATATCTATCAACAATGTATTTCCAATTAACAACGTCGCTCAGTAACACCTTTTCAATCTTTGATTTATGCAAGGGAAGAAGAAAGTTTTCTATAAATAAAAAATAAATTTAATTATTCTTAAAAGAACAACATTTTGTTTTGATTATGCGCTCAACCCAATTTTGGATTAGCAAATAAATATAACTTTGTAAAAACTTAACACTTAAGATATTTTTAATTGCCATATATTGAAAATATAGATTTTATGCTACATCTTTAGGGTATTTCAATTTTGTTCATAATAATGAAACTCACTTGTAAGACTTCCTTTGATCAGTCGGGTTATGACATCATCTTTTGTCTGGTTCACTAAAATATACATAAATAATACATGTACTAACATATAAAACTTACTGCATGCAAAAAAAATTATGCAAGCAAGTGCTGAAAAATTATGTGTAATAGAATTATGTGTTAAGAATACGAGGACGATATTCTTTATATCTTATTATTTATAATTTCGTGTCATGAGCTGTCATTTTATCTCACGACCTTCAATTAAACAATTATATTATGACTATTTTAATTATTTCACATTCAAGAAATTACGACAAGTAAAATTGATTTTGTCTTCATTATATATAGTCTTGAAGAATTGAATTATAATAATTTGTTATTAATTAATTAATATTTTAAACTCACATTTGCTTTTTTCGATATACTCCGCTAATATTTCCAATAAATATGAAATTAGAATCAAAGGGGAAGGTATAGGTGAGGTTTGAGAAATATGCCGTATAAAGTTTGCTCGTCCATACTTCCACTCAATGTCAGAACAGGCTTTGATTTTTTGATATGTATCAGTCATCATTGCAATAAGTAAATTTATTAAAACAATGATAGCTACAGCCAAGAACATACCATGAAGAATTAAACTATAAACTTTATATCCTACTCCATTTTCAGAGACAGGCAAATCGTCAAGATCAAACATAGAGAATATACTGAAGT
This sequence comes from Monocelis spectator, assembly GCA_036784945.1. Taxonomy (NCBI): domain Eukaryota; kingdom Metazoa; phylum Platyhelminthes; order Proseriata; family Monocelididae; genus Monocelis; species Monocelis spectator. Next base: position 8,377 of record JAYMFX010107772.1, on the reverse strand, counting down.
ATAGAGTTATTATGACAAAGGCTAAGTTAGAAAATGCATCTCTTTTAACACTTTTCGATTTTACATCATCAATAATTTGAAAATTCGCTACCAATAATACACTAAAAGCCATTAAAACTATGATCATAATCACTAAAAATCTACCTAAATCTGACATCAAATTACGAATGATCACCGACCATGGACCTAATAAATGATGTATACTGAGAAAATCTAGAAATATCGAACAGCTTAAAATGATGGCAAAGGCACAAATAAGATTACGAACGTAGAGAAGGTAAGATAATAAACTAAATTCGTCGATGACAATATCCAAGTTGAAATAATGGATGAACACAAGACTAATGTGGATGCCAATAGATAGTCCAGTTAACACAAGAATGGCAATTCGAAGATTGGCCATGGCTCTCTGGGGATGAGGATTTGCATAGTCAGATACTAAATTTCCAGCCCACCAATAAGCTAAAAGCCATTCATATTGATTCGGCAAAAAGTTACTTCTTAAATAATTCTTTTCATCTGGATAAACAGCAGTTCGTAAGAGTAAAAATATAAACCACAAATGCGAAGAAAGATACATGAAATACTTTATTTTAGGCAAATTTTTGTACTTTCTCAAAATAGGTATCCACAGAAGTATCCACAACAGTGGAAATGTGATTATAATCACAAGAAAGCCAATCAATGCATTAGAAATATCGAGATCACCATGCCACATTTGTGACATGTATGTTTGAACTGCTGGGTGAGCAATTACATCTTTTTGCTCTGTAGATATCAATATTTGTAAAAAATTCTGATCAGTTTTGCTCACCTAAAAATCAATGGATAATGATGCAATAGTTTTTGAAACTATGACATTTAACTATGATATTCTTTTGTTGTAATAATATACACTGCAAATTAAAATTCTGGTTACAAACAATCAAATTACGTTTACTTAAAATGAAATATTATAAAATGAACTAACTCAATGTGTTTGTTTATTAATAATTAGTTGAGGACATGAATTACTATAATTACACATTTCTCTCCTTATCTTTATCGAATAAATTTTATTTGATTAATTTGGAAGGGACTAGTTCATTTACGTAATCCCGGAATACAATTTCAATGGTCAATACTTCTTCCAATTTGACTTAAAATTATTTTCATTTTATATTATTCCCCCAAAAGAAAATACGAATTGAATTAATAACACCAAAAATATATAAAAAACACAATTTTAATACGATTCCGTAACCCCCATAACCAATCGAGATACATTATCAAAGCAGAAGAATACTCTCTACATTTGATTATTGCTCGGACATCTAGTCCGAAAGAAATGTAGTAGAGAGTAGTTTTCTGCTTTGATCGAGTGAGATTGTGTTAAAATTGTGTTTTTTTGTATATTTATATTGTCATTGGTTTCATTCCATTGATATGATAATATATTGATAAAATAAATGTTTACATACAGCCTGCAGTATAGTTTCAGCACAACTTTCAGAGATAGCCATTGAGCTGAGAATGAGGCACATTTTACTGCAAAATTGTGAAGCCTCCTGCAAATCTTGACTGTGTTCTTTCTCTTTCATAGATAATACTCTGAAACTGCGTGACAAATTCGCTGCTACTTCAATTGGAACGTCAGATAAGATTATAAAATCCTCAAGGGTTTTATTTTCACAGAGCTTTGAGCAGAGCATCAGATCACACAAGAACTGCGTAATAAATATAGAAAGTTATTTCTGTGTCGTGATAAGATATAGGCATATCGGAAACTTCTTTGTAGAATAAACACTATATGTATACAGTATGTATAATAAAACAATGATACATAAGGTCGTCCACTTACTTTATTATTTGACATGAGATATTTCCTATTGCCTTTAAACTTTAAGAACAGAGAGACAGCCTTCTGATGCTTAAATTGGGCTGCCAATTGAATGGGGAATTTCTTATCGTTTGTTGTAATTTCTAGGTTTGCTCCACCTTCGATTAACCATTTAATAACGTCGTAATGGCCTTCTTTTGCAGCCAAATGCAACGGAGTGTATTTATGCTGCGACATAAATTCAATAAAGCAAATGTGTGGAGACTTTATTATTTGTTTTGTAATAAATCTACAGAATCATTTTTAATCATTCAAGAACTAACTTACTTGGGTAAGTGCATTTATATCTGCACCATGACCAATTAACAGCGCTACGAGGGCTGTGTGTCCCTCCTTTGCTGCCAGATGCAACGGTGTTCTCTCCTGACTATCTCTCATTGAAACTAAATCGGGAGATTTGCTGAGAAACAGGCTGACAATATTCTCATGACCATTATAAGCTGCTAAATGCAGAGGAATCAGACTCTACAATGGTAATATTGCATCTTTATAGAGGAAATTTACGATACATAATATTAGGATACATATATACTTTTATCATGAGATGAACATATAAAACAAAAGAGATAAAAATAATAATACAAAATATCTACCTGCATATTGGTCTTTGCATCAATTTCGACTCCTTTACATGCTAACAGGAACCTTATCATTTCCTCTTGTCCCATGCAAGCAGCCAGATGGAGAGGAGTCACCCCAGCCTAGGGTAAATATAATAAATTAAAATAATATATATAATTTTTCATTAACTACATAGATTAATAAAATTGATGCAGAAATGATCGCTTCGAACACTGCAGCAACAAAGCAGGATAGATATAAAATATGTAAATAACATAATTATTAAGGGAGAGAAAGAAATCAATAACTATAGCAATTCATGTCCTCAAATATAGTTACAAATAAACACACATATTGAGCTCATTTTATTTTTATTTTTATGTAAGTGTAATGTGATTGTTTATAATTTGAATTTGAATTCGTGGTGTACCTATATTAAAAGAATAATTAAAACAAAATAATGTCCTAATTAAATGCATATGATATGATATAGTATGCATTACATCATTGAAGTGCATTTCTTTTGGATTAAAGGGCAAATTGTGAGAAGGCATTACACTGCCCACATTTGCATCCACATTCATAGCGACTAGTTTGCGTACCACCTCTATTTGACCATAGTGGGCTGCAACATGAACAGGAGTCATTCCAGTGAATTCGCTGTGATATGTTGGTGTGACATTGTGTCTCCGCAAAAGAATAATAACACCAATGTGACCCTTCTGAGCGGCCATATGCATTGGAGTTTTGCCTTCCTGCATAAATGACAAGAAATACTTTGCAACGTAAATATAAATGCGAATATATCAAAGCATTGTTTTAACGAGAGTAATATTCTCTACCCGGATTCCTCCACCGGATTCCGCCTCCAGTTGCACTGGTTTTAATTTTGAAGTTAGAGAGCTGAAATTTCGTACACATATACTTCGCTCAAAACAAACTGCCCTAATATAAAATTCAAAATCGATTCGACATTGTTTTCCTACCAAAATCGATAAGAGTAGACCCCCATTATTAACTGAGAGCCCCCCTGCTATTATTTCGTCAATTTAAAACCTTTTTAACACAATCTACTTCAAGAAAAGAAATCAGAAAGATCATATCATGGGAAGTCTCTTTAATTAGCTTACGAATATACCCCTAGTTTATCATATTGTTATCTAATGTAAAATGTAGACTGTAGCTTCTAAATTGACGAAATACGAGCCCCTGTACGAAATTTCAGCTCTCTAACTTCAAAGTTAAAGCCAGGGAAACTGGAGGCGGAATCCGGTGGAGGAATCTGGCTGAGAATGTTACTCTCGTTTGTTTTGGAATAATTATCTTTTAAACTGTCTCGTACATAATTTTCTTCATTAGATTTTGCTCCTATTTCCAGTAAAGTTTCTACCATTTTTGTGTGTCCTCCACTTGCTGCTAGGTGGAGATTGGTACAGCCCGTTGTCTGCGAGGGAAACATTAGATAAAAATGAACTAAAACTAACTGAACATTTCATCTAATCATAATATGTACCAATACCTATATGTGAGACTTAGAGTTTCATCAAATAAAAGCTGCTTTTCACACATTCAAAGGCTGGAGGCCTATTAAATATTCACAGTGTGTCCCAGACACCTCAGCTGAGCGCACCATCAACCAACACTTACCATCAAAGCACTATTACCTTATCCGTATGCTTTTTCGATATGTCAAATAAATTGTTCAGTATATAATTATTAAAAAGTGATCTCTATACACCTAAACTACAATTTCAACGCAGTACTGCGTCTGTCAGTTCTGTATAATAAAGCTGATTCTTACCTTCTTATCATATATATGCATATAGTATAGTTGCTTGAGTAAAGTTTGAGAATCTATCTTAACACTAGAATGCCCATGGTAATAAAATTTGGCATCTATGGCATTCTAGGTAGTGTTTCTAGTCA
>JAYMFX010107661.1:2882-12927 GCA_036784945.1 Monocelis spectator | reverse complement strand
GCATAGAGTTGAGAGTTTGAGTTCTTTATTTGGTTGTCGATATGTTTGTCCATTTTTAGTTTTTCGTCAAAGGTGATACCCAAAATATTGATTTCTTTGACCCTATTTATTCGGCTCGGTTGTGGCGGGGTTTTGTATTTTGGTCGGCTGAAAATTATTTCTTTGCTCTTTTGGTGGTTCAACTTCAAATTATTGCGTTCTGCCCATTTTTCTATGTTTTTCAGTTCTTCCTCGATAGTATGTTCGTTATGTGGCGGTATAATTAGGTAAGTGTCATCTGCGTATTTGATCATTTTGTTGTCTGGGTAAATGGTTTTTAAATCTGATGCAGTTACTGAAAATGAAAAGGGTCCAAGGGCGGACCCTTGTATGACACCTGAGTTAATTGTAGTTTCGGTTGAGGTTAATACTGATATCAGATTAAACGGATGTGTGGCTTATTAGCATACACTTTCAATCATTAATTAGTCTTTATCTATATGTACATATATACTGGTGTAAGTCATCTGGAACGCAGGGTAAAGCACACGATAATATGATACGCAGCAGTATATCTTGTATAGCATATTGTCAACTAATATGAAGATAGTTTTAAGTGGTATTGTGAAATAATTAATCTGACAAATGATTTTTAAGTGGCATCTTAATTGAATGTTCACTAAGTGATAATCAGCTAATCAGTCTGAATCAATATGATCGATTAATTCAACTTAAACTATGATAATATGCAGATATTTGAGAACATATCGATAAATGTTGTCATGCGAAACAGAAATCTATCATCGGGAAACATCACTACAATCTCCATCATAATCTGCAATCTCCATCATCGACAATCTCCATCATCGACTATCTTCATCATTTACACTCTCCATCACTTACAATCTCCATCATTTACAATCTCCATCATCATCGACAATCTCCATCATTTACAATCTCCATCATCGACAATCTCCATCATCTACAATCTCCATCATCGACAATCTCCATCATTTACAATCTCTATTCACCGTACTTAACCTAACTTTCATCAAACTGAAGAATAAGTAGGTTATAGATATTAAAATTTGTCATGCAAGTAAACCTAAATCCAAATCTCAAAATCCTATTCAAACATATTAATATAGTACAAGTGAATATTTTGTAGAAGATCAATATATGATTCATATGAAATTTGAGTCAGAAGCAATCAGCGCAGAGAGATATTAATAAGAAGAAATTTCATTTGTGATAAAACCTTATCGTCAAAATATGCATGAACAGGAATTACAAACTACATTATAAACAAAGCACCAGCATATACCATCTCGACTAAACAGTTCTTATTCATACTAGCTAGAGGTACATATAGCAGTGTGCACCAAAACTAACTGCTCTCATCAGGACACATTTTCTAACGTCATTGTAGCATTAACTTTTGACAACTCAAGGTAGTGAAGATATAGAAAATAGTTTACTCTGTATAAACTATTAATCACTTCAGACGGTGATAAAGGATGGTTCGTTTCGTTACTAATTCAGTGGCCAATGGTTCGATTTCCAGTTAATAGTTATTCTCAGTAATGAAATATGAATCAAGCTGTAAAAGTATTGATGAAATAGATAATGAGAAATGATGAGAGAAACAACTCATCTTTTCGTTAGATCGAATTTCACCCCACTGGTATCTCTGAATAGAGAAAGTAAATCAAATTAAATCAAATTATTGTGCAATAAAACTTACATGAGTTTCGCCGCCATATTGGTGAGCTAAGAGTGATTATAAAGTTCTGGTTTATTTTAATTTTCTTTAAGTAGCTGACCACTTGCTGGTAATTCTTGCCGATAAAGCTCGTTGTTTTATCTTCATATTTAATTTCGATGATAATGTCACCAATATAAACATTTTCTTCACCATCTATGATATGAAATTTATTAGGCGTCATATCTTTTATGTAACACAATCCCATACTATTGTCAGTAATTGTGAGACCAAGAGATTTTTCCATCTTACATATGTCAACACGCTTCTCAAAATCTTGATTCCCTTTCAAATGTATGAAAATTTTGTCATCCTTAGATATTTTGTTAATGAGAAATGTATCCGATCTTATCTTAGGGGTGTTGAGTGTGAAGAAACAAATAATCTAGAATAAAGAAAATAATAAAGATAAAAAAATTTCAAAAATATATATCATTTAATTCAATAAGGCATATAAAACATCTACTACATACTAAATTCTATTAATTATTGAAATTTCTTAGTAATGTCTGTGTCCAACTGGATAAAATTCAAATATGGGTGTGCTTACCATGTTTCTCTGCAAATCTCAAAAATGCTTTATAATCTATTAGTAAATATTTAAATCAAAAATTCACATTCAAACTACTTATCAAGTCAAAACTATTAAATAGAAGGAAACAAATATATTTTGATACAAAAATGAAAGAAACATAGAAAATTTATATATAGGTTGCATGATATCATATTCCATTGAAGTGTGTGTGGTATGGCCGCCCTACAAATTTTACATAAAACCTTTTATTACAGAGCAACATAATGAAAGTAAAATATGAAGAAAGAGCTGAATAATAGTTTTGAAAATGTCATATAAGTTTGTCTTTTTCCTTATTTAAATAAAACCTTTATATAAACAAACTTAATCTTGAAGTAATGTGTATTTTACTATTTTAAATGTTTTATACAAATGCTATGTTAAATATTTATTGATTTATAAATTTAATTTCCCTCATAAACTTTAATGTCTATAGCCATCAAACCAAACTAAAAAAATGATTAAAGATGATTAAATTTTGTTCAAAAATTAGAATCAGAATTGGTTAATCCCAATTAATATCTCAAAATATAAGGATTAAGATAAGCCTAATCTCTATTCTTTTTTGATTGGGTTGTAGAGTTCTAATATTGTTGCAATTTTATTTGGTGTTATTGAGAATGATGTGTTTTGTTTTAATATTGGGTTTACTTCTTGTGAACTGTAGTCAATATTGGTATTTTTAAATATTAAATCTATTTGACCAGATAGATATTGTAGTAATATTAAATCAGAACTGAAGCAAGTTTTTTTCCACCATTTTTCTGCACCTTAGATAATTTCATAACAACAAATATCTGCACTTTAACTTAGTAAAAGCTGCGCTTTTTATTTTTTCAGAATTTATGTGTAGGTCAGTGCAGGTGCAAGCATTAAATAAAAAAATAATTACAGACTAATTACAAACTTTAAACATTTCAAATTTTCAAAAACCTGCACCTAAGATCTAGCTGAAATTGCTCCTCAAAACCCCCCCTGAACTGAAGTATTTCAGCAATTGTATAACCTCATTACATAATAACAATAGATTTTATTAAATTACTTTTCATATCTGATCAGATAAGTTCTGATTCTACTATTATTTTGTCATGCTTACAATTAAATAAAATATTTCAACTGACATTGTAATACTTTAAATACTGATATTGTAATATAGGCATTTTTTTAAAGCTATTAAATATCATGGAATATTATAAAATGGAAATTTATTAAGTTTGTCTTCTATCAAATAATTTATTAAAATAACAAATATATTAAAAATAATATTGACACTTTATTTTATATTTTAATTTTAAATTTTCCTTCTGAAAATTATGTGTAGTTTTATTTGTAGTTTTAAAGAAATCAAATTATTTTTTCTATTAATCATTAATTGTTTGTTTATAATATATATTAAATTCAATGAATATATCTAAGAATTGATGTGTCCAATTTTTAATTAAATTGAAATGTTTTACATAATGGCTTACTTGTTCTTCAGTGATTAAATCTTCAAATAAAGTTGTGCATTTTGTATGTAAGTCAGCAATATTTTTGAATCCTTGATCTATAGTCATACTACAGTTTTGATTAATTTCTTGATGAGCTAAATAACACTTAAAAAGAGTTGAATATTGTCTATCCATTTAGATTATATTTTAATTTCTCTTGGTTGTCTCGTCATTTATCATTTTTATGTTTTGAAAAAATTACAAATTTATAGTAAGCGGTATTTACATTATACAATTAAATGCGAATAAAACAATGATTATGTGTGAATTAGAATATTTAAGTGAATCATGCGATGAAAAAGAAAACTCAAATAATAATTTTCATTTTGATATTGTTTGAGTAACATACGGTCATATTCCAGAACGACACTCATCAGCGAGCGGTGCTGATGTAACATGAGTTACATTCTCCTCATTATATCAAATCACGCACAATACGCTTGCAAATTCCGGGGCAAATTCTATGGAAAAAAGCACACCCTTAACAACCCTACAATTACCAGTATGGGGGAGTTTCTAAGGGTGTTCTAAACAAAGTCTATGGGAGTTTTCAAGCGTATTACGACTACACAAATCATCAATTATCCAATGTACCACAATCAATTATCAGTAAATAACCTGTGACTATTTAGTGAACCAAATGAACGAGAGGTTCATCTGGGCACTATATAAACCCCTGATAATATCAACGCATGGTCAAAATCAAGAAACAAATAATTATAACACTAATCGCCCCAGAAGAAGAAAAGAAGGACGCTGAAGTATTCCAAACCGAAGTATCGAAAGACGCAACCGGAAACCCTAACACAAAGGAAGAAATATCGAAGGACGTAACAAGACAGAGAAAGCAAAACCTGGTCTATAGCAGTTAGGATCCGTCATACGACAAAGAGCTGGTGATTAATATATAAATAAACGTTGTGCATCATATTAACGTCACTTAACTATCTGACAATAATTTAACATTTGACTATAAACACTATATATTGTATACAATCATAACCATATATGTACCTATATCATTGTATACCACATAACTGACCATTTATTTGTGAGCGGGAAATACGTCTTATCCAGTAAAAGCTGCTACACAAATTGGAGGTTCCAATTAACCGAGACTTTGAAGAATTAAATCAATTCCCAGAATCGTCAGAAAAACGTTGAGACCAAGAGAATCAAGAGACGAGAAAACGTTTTTAGATTATCATTTGAATACCAAATAAAAATGACTTTATAATGGAATGAAATTATAACAATGTATATAACGATATCATTTCCAAATTGCTAACTAATAACTAAAAAACATATTCACACGATAAGAATTTATGAAACAATTCGATAAATTCATTTCGTATAGTTACCGCATTTTGATATATTGTAGAGATAAATAATACTGTCATGGCGTAATCTGATTTACAATTATCATTTTTCAAAATTAAAAGATAAAATGCGCACCTAACCGGAAATTAAAGCAATTATAGGAATACAGATCATTTCGGAATCACCCAAACTGACTGATATATCTACACATAATTACACGGCGTCATGGCAGAGAGGCTTACAAAACTTCGATAATCAATTTCGGTTATTGAATTGATATGTGACCTCAATGTAAAAGTTTCCCACACACAGCTGAAGAGAAAATAATGATCAAAATAATATGATCTGATCATTATTGCGTGGAATATTATCCAATCAGAATAGTTTCAACATTTTGACATAATTGTATTATTTTGGCATTGTCCGAAAATTATCTTTCACTAAATTTGACAGATGTTCTATAGAAAACACATACTTATATTAATGGTTTTTCTATTTTGATGATAAAAGATCCTTAGAAAAACGACCTCTTCTGAATCTATTGTTCACTTATTGCTGTTTTCAGATTGTAAACAGCAAGATTCTTTAGAATCATGAATGTTTGCTCTTCAAGCAGTTTATAATCAGAACTAAAATAAAGAAACTTATTTTCATATTTTGTCTAATATAGGAGGTAATCTGTGTGTCCAAAATTTGGATTATTTATAGACAGAGTTTTATTACAATCTTATAATAAGAAATTCTTATTTTTATTTGATATTAAGCTTGGCATGTATCTTTTTACTTCTTTATATAATTATGCTCTGACATTTGATTTGGGGAAAATAAATTTTCAATAAATACCTAGGATGTAACTTTGAGTTTTAGAGTTTATTTAGGCACAACAAACTAATCGAAGCCTTACATTAATATTGTTTTGAAAACTTTTGAGTTTTGTTTGGATAGACATATCAAATTTGATGTCGTGTTTTTTGATATGAGATTTGATTGTTTCCATTCAAGAGAGATGATAAAACATTTATATCTTGTCTTTCTATACAGTTAGATAATTTGATACGAAGGGAGAGTAAAACATATTGATAAATTTATTGAAAGAGATTATAAATATTGTAACATCGCAATCAACAAGAAGTGATTAGCTTGTACAGGAAATGATATTTAAATAATTATCCCATTTAATTACTGATTCAATAATGAACCCTTTATAAACTGACAGTCAAGCAACATAAACGAAACAAACAGCAAATCCATATCTTATTGTTGGCATAGAAAAACCATATAGTTGAATTTAATTAACACCTTAATCTTTTTAGAGACAATCTGGGACAAAGCGATTTTACAAGATGAGACCGTCAACTATCTTGTATGTTGTCATAGGTATCGCTGCAGTTCAGGAAATAGTCAGGGCATCGCTAACAAAGAAGGATATGCAGAAGCTACTCGACAATCATAATTTTCTGAGGGCTAATCTATCTAACAATGGCCACTCTGGTCTGGGCAGCAACAACCAACCAACCGCGGCAGACATGATGCTTATGGTGAGTTCATTTATGTAGTTCATATAATAAAAGATGCCCTTTTTCATAATCATAGTATTTAAACATGGTTGGAATACATAAAATAATATTCCTATAATGTAATAGTAATCGTAATTTTCAAAAACAAACGTGAGACCTAATTTAATATCGATGCTTTTCTTCAGTTCCTAAATTTCTATCAAGAATAAAATTACAAAGTGCATAGAAATTCAAATTTGAATTGCGCAAACAGATTAATTAAATAGAGAATTAAAACAAATGTAGAGTAGTCTTATATATTCTGAAAAAAATCGATTTAATATTGAACTCCGGTTTATATATATTTCTATTTAAAATTTTGTGATTAGATATTTCATTGGATCATTCCGATTTAGCATTGGGACGATGGCTTAGCAAAATTGGCGGAGATATGGGCGAAAGATTGCGTTTATGAACACCCAAATAAGAAGGTGCATCCGGAATACAAACTACTCGGACAAAATCTTGCTACTGCGTCATACAAAGACATACCCAGGTACGTCTTCACTACATAAACTCATATTGCAGCCCTTCATATAAAGAAGGGTTGCAGAGAAAATAATTTCTATAGAAATATAGTAAAATATTAGGGAGAGATGGACTTAAAATTGGGCGGCCATCGTAACCTTGATAAAAGAGAATGAAAATTTAAATTCAAAATCTTTAATTATTTCAGATCAGTTTTGGACTGGTACAACGAAATCCAATGGTACAACTATGGATCTAAAAAGTGTCGGGCTCCTTCTGGCTATGCCTGTGGTCATTATACTCAGGTCAGTGAAATAAATCTGTTTAGACAAAGGAACAAATTTTGTTTAAATCCATCAAATTCATCTTTCTCTTAATTATCATTAGGTTGCCTGGGCCAACACCTATAAAGTTGGTTGTGGTTATGGCAACTGCAAAGGAAAAGCTGGATCCGATGGGTTACCTTACGAGCACTACATTGTCTGCAACTATAAGCCACCGTGAGTGAGGATTTGAAAAACTTAATGAATGCAAGCACGCAATTTCTGTCAATAAAAATTCAGATTTCATATTTAGTTTTCCAGTCATTCAAAAAGTGCGCGCGAATTTTTTTTTTATAAATATATAGTTTTAATGCACTCAAACAAAATTTCATTATAATGCAAATCAAACGCTGACTTATATAAATAAATACTCAATAAACTTTAAATAATTTTAATACAGGAATAGATAATTTAGATTAGTAAATCAATTTTAAAACATTTTATTTTTTCTTCGTAGGTTTAATTCAGTTGATTTTAGAAACCAAAATTTGAATTCGCGGTGTATATTTAAAAGATTTATTTAAACAAAATGACGCCAATCAAAATAACCGTTTTCTTAAAAATTAATTTTGCATAACAAATGAGATAATGTACTAGATAACTGTTGCATTGTATGTTATGTATTTCATTTAGTGGAAACTATCGTGGTCAATTTATCTTTCAACGAGGACCAGCAGGAACAAAGTGTCCGGCATCCCACCCCTTCAGCTATAAAGGATTATGCGGTACGTTGATGTCATAGAGATTTCATTATTTTGTAAAACATAATGCAGCAAATTATTAATGATCACTTTATAAAATAGAAATATCGATTAGCTATTAATCAAATGATATCTGATTGAATACAAATCATTTCTATTGTTTAGTGCTTTCCTATTTAAAATAATTCTCTCAATGTTTTATTATTTTAGTGGAGAGCTGTAAGGGTAAATCTGGATGTGGTGAGCATTTATTGTGAATTATAATAATATGCCAATTATTTCATGCGGTTACAAATGGTCATATTTTCCTTAATGTTTAGAGTGTAAACTCAAGTGCATTAATGGCGGGAAGAAACATTCCGGCAAATGTATTTGCAAAAAGTGCAACGATGGTTTCTATGGAAATCGATGTCAAAGTAGGTTGATTGATATTTCATTTTAATAGGATTTGCAGCTTGGTATCGCAACACATCAAGAGATTTTTTGAAGTGTAGGGTTCAATTCTGATTCGTTGAATGATATAATTTAATAATACAGTTAAACAAACTTAAATGTATTGAACTTTTGAAACTTTAATCGTTTCAAAATATGATCTGATTCTGTTTCAGAGAAATGCGTGGATAAACACAAATCGTGTCCATTTGTCACCGCAGCGCATTGTTCAAAATCCGACTCGAATTATCCCTATTGGCCACAAAACTGTCCAAAGAAATGCGGAGCTTGTGGTATTGAACTATTCTTAATCTCTATGCACACACGCACTCTCTCTCATCTCTCTCTCTCTAATCTCTTTCTCTCTCTTTCTCTCTCTCTCATCTCTCTCTCTCTTTCTAATCTCTTTCTCTCTCTCTCTCTCTCATATCTAATTTCTCTCTCTCTCTCATCTCTCTCTCTAATCTCTCTCTCTTTCTAATCTCTTTCTCTCTTTCTCTCTCTCTCTCTAATCTCTCTCTCTCTCTCTCTCTCATTGTTTTATAGTCACCCCGAGTAGAACCCACGAAGATATCCACAACGGACGCAATATCATCAGCAGAATACCCGGCAAACTGATATTGGACACGAATGGATCTGGTGGCGGAGGTTCGGGCAGTAATGGAGCTCATGGTGGCGGAGGACACGGTGGTGGCAGTGGCGGTAGTGGTGGAGGAGGAGGAGGGAAGATCATGCTCACCATGAAGCCAGGAGGTCCCAAAGGTAAAAATGGACTCTTTAATTGATCATTTTGATGTGATATATCATGAAGCAGAGAGGTTCAACCCATCTGAAATGACTTTGTTATGAAATTGTTCCTGTTCTACTTTTATCATCGATTTATTCTTTAAAAGACTGGCAGCTTCCAAGATGGAAGCCTCCTGCAAGTGAGTTGTCGTCTGTGTCGTGATGTTCCATGAGCCATTATGTTCCGTTTCATCAATATACTATACTTTTGTCTGAACCACACTATGAGCATAGTGTCAGCATGCTTTCAAAGTGTTGTAATAAAGTGTTTAAATGTCTTTTGTACTTAGTATTTTGATTATCAGACATCGTTTTCATTGTCTGATGATCTGAGTGTCAAATGATGTGATGGTTACAAATCCCATATAAATGATGGGATTTGACCCAATTGTTAGGGATCTCATGATCTATATATAATATGTATATTTGAGATTTTGTATTTTAGGATCATGCGATAACATGGTTTTGGATAAGCAATGCAAAAAATTCAAAAAAAAAGGTTACTGTGCTCCATTGAAACAATATTGTAAGAAAACCTGCGGTGGATGCTAGGAATGTAAGTTGAATAATATATAGCAGCCGGTAGCAGTAGAAGCCTTGATATCTATACGCGTACAGAATACTGGTAGCCTTGATATCTATACGCGTACAGAA
>JAYMFX010107550.1:0-12934 GCA_036784945.1 Monocelis spectator | reverse complement strand
ATTTTAATAATTCTTTTACTAAATTAAAGTATAAATGGAGCGCTTTTTAATGATATAAAATTCATAATAATGTCTAGAAGGATTATCTAAACATTCATCTTGTTAGAAGAATGTTTGTATATTTCCTAATAAATTTTATATCATTTTGTTTAATCTGCCTTACTAAGCAAGAAAATAAACTAATCCTGCTTCGTCATCACTATGACATCTTGAACTTCACCAACTTATAATGGTGGAGATAGGATTTTCTGCCGCTTGGTAGACATAAATCGATACAAATATCTACTAGCAAGAGTGCTTACTCTATGCTGTGATGAAAATTTGAACTTAAATTAACGTTTGCTAGCATTAGGGCATTTCAATAAATTCAATTGAGGGTGAAAAATATTTTTTTTAATCAATTAAACAAATTGATTATTTTTTATAAGGAATAAATGAGCAATTAAGTTTTATAGTTAATGAGTAGGTATGTTAGATATAGCATACAGGGGAATAATCGTCAACAATAATTGTCATTGAGATGCACTTTGTTTTAGTCATATCTAATAATGAATCAGATTCATGATAGATTGTGACCAATCAGAATAATTATACAGATCGAATGAAGTTCAGATTATATCCGATAAGAATTAGAAATTAAGAGATATCCAATCAATAAATTGAAATCCAAAAGTGAGATGAACTAAAATTAGCGTAATTAATTGAATTCCTATACTAATTCCATATGGGTTAGTCAGTGGATTTTTAGGTATATTTGGAAATGAAAAATGGGCCCAAAAATGTAGAAGGAAATCAAATTAAACTTTTCGTGAAGTAGCATAACAAAAAATAATTATAAAACTATATCTAACTCATTAATCTATTATTAGAAAGACATAATAATAATGGTGGTGTTATTAAAATTTCAAAATTGCGGTATTCAATTTCGTTAAATGAAATCAAATGTTTTTATGCAAACAAGATTTAACAACCGACCGTAAAGTATCAAAAAGCGAGCAACTATTAGAAAAACAATTTCTACTTATTGTGCTCAAAACAATAACGAAGCGATTTTTTAACTCAGACACATTTCTTTAAAGTTATTAATGAACTCCCTAAACAAATATTTACGCCCGCTTGTTATTTCGTAAGGTAATTTACAAGAGCATGGCCTGACATATTGAAATACTGCCGAGAGAGAGAGAGAGAAACACAAGCAGTTTCTTTAACGAAGCTTAGGTACTGATATTATTTGACAGTTGAGAAAAACGGTTTCATTAATATCAATCCCAGTAAGAAAATCTTCATTTGGCAAGAAATTTCAAATGAAAACATTATATTAAACACTAAATTTAGTTAATTAAATGAAGAGATTATTAACATTATTAACACGATATTACAAAAGATAGAAAATACAAACGTTAGGGTTATAGTTTCTATGCCTTCTCTTATTTGAAATGTAAGAGATTGAAATATTATCGAAATATGTTTTCAATATGGGTATAAATTAAAAGTTCGAGAAAATGTTCTTATTAGATAAGTCTTGTGTAATTTCACTAATGAGTCAATTAAATTTCAAACAGCTTTCTTAATACATCTGAGTAGATTTTCAATCAACTTCATAAACTACAAAATAAATGTCTACTTACCTATAGATTTCATCAAAACCAAGGTGCAAAATAGTTGAAATAACATTCCGACATTATGAACACTAAAATATGAAAATGTAAAAACAAATTAATTTATGTTAGTTGATATTATTAAGGAAATTATATTCACAAGAATGAAAACAAAGATATTTTTTAATTGAAAATAAATTCAAAACAAATGCATTTTTATCTTTATTTAAAAAAGGATATTATTCAATAATTCTATGAATATATCAAATTATTATAAAAATGTTTACAAATAGTTTTGTGGTCTCTTTCTTGCACTTTTATATTTTTTCATATAGATACTATATGGTCATATTGTCTTTACTTAGATCCTGGAGATGATCTATCTTTTAATATGAAAGCCTAATTTCCTATAAAAGCTAATTCTGCTTCAAGTCAGTTTTCAAGCAATGTTAATGGAATTTGTTATTTTACCAAAAATATTTATCAACATTAATTCTATTTTTGATTTAATAATTCCGTTATAAGAATCTTGATTTTATTTTTCAAAACAATTAAACACATTAATGATGCTTTTTCTATACATACAGAATTGTCTGATAATCTTTCAAAACTCTCATAAACAAAATTTATTTTCTAATATATTATTAGAAGAAATATATACAAAGTTATAAATCCCTATAACCTATAACTTTGCATAATCATTTCATGTATTATAATAATGTTCTTTTAAGTTTTCAAATAATATGAAACTTTAGCAATTTAGAACTTTGGAAACAAAGCAATGTTTTTATCTAAAAACTATGATGAACCTTTTATAAATGTAATTAAGTATTTTGCAAACTGAATATGTGGACAGTTATCTGTATAAATATTTTTATCAATTGATGTAATACAACAGAAAACACATAGTTATAAAAAAATATTATGGGTATGCATAGTGAAAATGGATATCGATTTATCGTCCAGATTGTACTGAAAAAGATTTTGTTTATTGTCAAATCAATCCAAATATTAGACAGTATGAAATAGATCAATGTTTGGGTCTGAGTAGTTAGGTATGGTACATACATGAATGCTGAAGGGGGAATTTTTATTCAGAGATTTTTACATAATTTCTGATTATAAATTTTCTTAAAGATATATTTTAGTCTAGTTTCAATATGGATTTAGAAAATTAATTTGATATCTACTAGGGGTAAATAATGAATATGCTTAGTAAAAAAATTATAATTAAGAATTTTTGTTAGATTGATCATATAATTCTATGGAAATTTAATGCATCTTTATTTCTGGAATGATGTTAGGTATCAAATCAAAGGGTGTTAACAAATAAAAATTCTATAAAATTGGGAGGCTCAGAAGACAGTCAATTAATTTTTTAAAACAAAAATAGTCATACATTTATCTTTATAAATAAACACGTTTCTTGAAATATAATCCAGAGATATGTTGCATCAAGTACATCAAGTAATGTATGAACATTAAACAATTATTTACAGAAGTATAGTATAGGAGAAAATCCAGAAGATTTTTTTTTAAAATTTTAATTTTGGTGAAGCAATCTCAATATAGCCTCAAACAACAAAATAATTACTAATAATAATCTAATGAAAGCCCTTGCAGGAGAAAGTTAAAAATTTCAAGAAAAAATGCAGTTAAGTGTGATTAATACAATATAGGATATATTGTAAATTGTCTAATTATTTTGTATATTGTAAAAATAATCATAAAAAGGTATATTAAAATTATGTTGCTAACACTTGCAAAATTTTAGTATTCAACATCTCAGAAATAAAGAAATTTAAAAAGGAAAAAGTTTCAAATTAACTTACGACGCTTGAAACATAAGAACACAAATCGCACGAAAACTTTTTTATCAAACAGTGCGCCTAGAGCTATTAAAATATTTTAAAATATCAAGGTTATATTTTAGTTTCGTGTAACAATTATAGATTAATAAATATTTCTTAAACATTCCTTGTTAAAATTGCCTTAATGATTAAAAAAGATTTTTGTCTGTTTTCGTTTCTCTGATTTCATCTATTTGTGAATAGAAATTGCTTTTATGCATAGAGTTTAAAATCAAATTTTCTACACGTAGACATATTAATAAAGTCTGGCCCAAAGATATTAGATTAAGTCCAATTTAGTATCTTTGGTCTGGCCAATCTTTACTGGTCATCGACTTATGCTAAAAAAATTTCACAGTCTATATGTATTATTTTAGCAATAATTAGTTTATAAATAATGAATTTTGAAAATGTGCCACTGCCTTTATATTGTAAGATATCCAAAATAGTGTATAATAACACTTTTTGTAATCTTTATACAGCGCTATCCATTCTTTCATTCCTCAGAGACTTGGCGGGATTGGTGGTCAAGCGTTCTAACCATTCGGCCAGCACTCTGTACAAAAGAATGACAATTTGAAAGCTTTCTTATACTGCGTGCTAATTCAACTGGATGCTGAATCAGACATAGAGATTACTATTAAGCTAAATTGTGTTGCACTAATTCGTGTAATTCTTTTAATGTTGGCTGGTGTGTCAGAATAACTCAAATTGGATCATCTCAAATTCCACTGAATTAGTGGAATTTTCCCAAATATTTTTAAAACTTGCGTTTACAAATTGATGGTCGGACAGTTTGATGAATTAAATGTTTTGTTTGGATTTCGCAATCAAACTTTCTGAATTTTGCAGATAGTTTACAGATCTTTATACTTACATATAGGTATAAACCATGAATATTAATTTTGATAAAAATATAGTTTTAGCTATTAATAGTTCTCACTTACATTGTAAATCCATAAAATTTGCTCTATGCGTGAGAAACTATATTTTATGTATTTCCGAATCAGATTAATTAAATAAAGCTTATAGAGTTACATTTACATTTATATTTCAACCTTTATTTTCACAATTTGAGAATAAATATGTACTTTAACAATATTATTTCAACAATATTGAATATTGATAAATTTCCTCATGTCAGTGAAATGATATCGAATATGACTGCTAAAGTTCTTCCATAGGTATTGAAATTTACTATAATTTCTGAATAATGGTTTCAGAAAGAATAGTGAACCAAGAAGTGTTTATTTATCACTGGGTTCATTTTCTTTTATCTAACTGTCTTTTACTTTAATGAGAAAAATTACATAAAAAATATTATACGGATCTGAAAAAGTCATATCGAGCATTTATTTTGATTTTTGAAAATGAAGGAGTTTGTAGAATCTATTTAATATGATATATACACTGACTGCCAAATGAGGAATCATGTCCAGTTTAGAAAAACGATAGTTTAGCTAGAAACAGGTTGTCCTTCTCGCATTATTTTCGTAGAGTTTATTTCAACCAGCACCTTGCTTTCAATACTGTGTGACACTTGTTCTGTCACGGAAAGTACTAACTCTTCTGCTATTCTTTGAATTCTATCATCACTTAATTGGGTACTTTCGCGACTAAGAAAGGATACTTCTCGACAACTATCAGAGTCGACGTTTTCGAAACTTCCATATTCCATCTCATTGCAATTATTTGATCCATTACTATTGTGGTTTTCCAGATTTTCACTGATATACTCTTCATAATGAGCTGTTGCTTTTTGTATTAAGGCATAAATCATTTTCTTAGCGGCCAATTGCATTTCCTTCATGAAATTAGCATCAGATAAATTTTCATTATTAGACAATTCTTCAAACAAAAGTGTTAGATTATCCTCAATATCATCCGGTGTCAGTTTATTCTTTATGAGATGATCCTGCAAGTATTTCATGGGATCCTCTTTTCTATTAAAAACAGCTGGCACCATATGGCTTGCCATTGATACGATAGCCTTAGCTTCTTCAATTTTTTTCTTATGAGAAGGAAAAGTCATTTTCGGCGTATGAGTTGCCATTGTGGTTGTTCCGAATGGAATATCTTCATCATTTTCAACTTCATATTCTGTTCCTAAATTAATAATAAGTAATATAAACTAATTTTATAATTTTATAAATTTGACTATATATGAATGAGATATTATAAAACAAATAAATCTAATTTTGATATAAACTGAGCGAAAAATCTAATTATAGATATTGTAAAAGTCATAAAAAGTTAGAGAGATACATATCCACACTATACTATGGATATGGTAAATATTTTAAGTTTACCGTAAAGTGACTTAGAGACCCGCTCTGTTCTAGCAGGTTTTTTGCAAGTTATTCCACTGTTAGCAAAATATCTCAAACCAGGACTTCTTTTATATGCACCCTGAAATTATTATAACAGAGTACAGAGTGTGTTTATCATAAAAAGTTTACAGGTGATGACTTTAAATTTTAAATATATAAATTAGTGTTTTTTTGTGAACTAAATGTTCTCTATTTCCCTTTTAAATTAATCTCTTCGTCATTTTAAAAGCTTATTTCAATATCGAAGATGAAAGAGTATGTATATTAAATATAGCAATATTTATTTGAATTTTCATTTGAAAATGTTCTGATTAGCCGCCACAAAACAAGTTCTAATTGGGGATATTAATGAGTTTATAAGGATGACATTTTAATTAGCTATAACATCAAATCTATAAAACTCACAATGTGCAATCTTCTCACAGCTTGGTCGTCAATCTGCCAAGGATTGTCTCTTTTGCAAGCCAAACCTAAAAATTGAATAATATATAAATCACTATATATTTTCAGTGAATCTAGACATCAACTTAATGAACAA
Source organism: Monocelis spectator (assembly GCA_036784945.1). Classification (NCBI taxonomy): domain Eukaryota; kingdom Metazoa; phylum Platyhelminthes; order Proseriata; family Monocelididae; genus Monocelis; species Monocelis spectator. Next base: position 6,618 of record JAYMFX010107550.1, on the reverse strand, counting down.
AACGAGAAAATCAAAAGTTGAAATGCTACTTATCTATACCTAAGAAGACAAAATACAACATTGCTTGTAATGAACTTGAAAGAATAACTTCGAAATGCACAAGAAAGGAGAACAAGAAGAAGCGCAAAGAAGAATTTATAGAATAAATGGATATCGAGACCGAGAAATAGACAACATTATGAAGCACAAGACTTGATCAGGCAAGAAACACTTCAAACAGTACACCCCTAATGAAAGTTTTCTTTATTTTCCCATTCATAACTGATCGCTCTTTCAATAAGCAACTCCGGATTATCTTTAAAAAGCACATGTCTGTAGAGGGAAAAGAACCCTCAAAATAATGCTCTATGAAAAATTGCCTGTTAAAGAATGACATCTGCTTTGTGAGAAAATGCAATACCCTATCAAATGCAACTCATGTAACAGAGGAAGCAGCTTCCGAGACACTATGAAAATAATGACGACCCCCTCCAGCTATCTTAAAATATACTCTGAAATATACAACTCGAATATTAACCAATATTATAACCAATTAACCATCGAGAAATAACACTGAAATCAATTTTCAATCATTCGATTTAAAGAGGCTATCATGATTGATTGCGCAACACTCTGCCTGTTCATGCCCTTGCCCTAGAGAGAAATGAAATACTGCATGCAGTTCATATTCTGATGACGCAATCGTCAAACACACAAAAACCGAATCCCCGAATTCAACCTGTTGATGATGTAACTCATTAGAAGTTACTCACTCTTTATTTAATGTTCATTATACTACCTTACTTTTAATAATCTCTTGGCATGAATAGGGGGGGGGGGGGGGGTCTCTTGACCGAAAAGTTTTCAACATAATAAAATTAATGATTATTTCCTTTATGTATATTTTAATATTCCTATAATTAGACCAATTTACGAGTATAAGTATATTTTAGATCCTTGTTTGAAAGTTACAGATCTTATAAATCCATTGACTTTGTTTCTATCTCCGAAATTTCCGTTTCCAGAACGAAGATTTCGACTGTGCATTCATGTCTAAACAGAAAGAGTCTATTCTTCACTGCATGATCATCGATATATTTAAAAGATCTGCTGTATACTTTGACCCAATTTTTTAAAGTGTCAAACTGTGTTATCTCTTCTTCTCTTCTTCTTTCTGTCTACTTTTTATTTCATTTTATTCTTATTTCCAACCTTATATTAATGTGACCTATAATGTAGATTTTCATACTTTTATTGTTTTTATCATTTTTATCATTTCTATTATTAACATTTTACAGGAACATAGATTCTCAATATTGTTATTTTTGAGCAATTATTTTGAAAATGGCAATATATATATATATACACTGTTTAATCTTACTTTTCTGCAATCTCGCAGCTTCAAAATAATCCAGCAAGATCTCACAAAGATTCATGTTCTAAAAAGTACAAAATGAAAATGTGTGTTACAGATGGTTTCCAAAGTAATGATCTAAATACAGTCAGATAATTTGGTTAAGATCTACTATAATAAATGCTCATTTTCTCTTGAGAAGAAGATTTATATAAAAACATATATTTATTTTTTGAACTTTTAAGTTCCTTTTTTATTGATTGATTTACATAATATGTATTTAGAGTAGTAGTAAGTAGTAAAAATGCTTTATTAAAAGATGTGTCAAGGACGCACATCAGTACAGAATAAAATTTGGTACAATGTTCAATGTTAAATAGGGAAACAGTAAAAGGGACTTAGAAATAATCTTACTTTTCTAATAGTTGTACTTAAGTTTTTGTAATTCTGAGCTTTGATAGATGAGTTCTTATGCGTCTCCAACTGAATACCGCTAAGATTGCTTATTGTGTTTTGACTAGATCTGTATGAAGAGGTACAAAATAAACTCGCGAAGCCAAAATGGAATTCACCACCAGACGTCATAATTTTATTTAACAATCTTGAATAGACGATGCACAGCTAAATTAACTGCTAGTCGTTAAGCAACTTGGTAGTTAATTAGTATTGATAATTCAAATACTATATTGTATCTTCTTTAATAGAGGCTTAATAGAATCAGAATTCATCAAGAAGATTCCACAGCAGACTCTTAACACTGTTATACTATAAATTATAACGATTGAATCAGCTGCCTCATAGATTCTGTCTAATCTACTTATTCAACTATACTATGTAATTATACTATATCTCTATGGATAGAACTTCATTAATATATTATGAGCAAATGATGTTAACCATAGAGTTATAGAGTTTTTAACTCTTAAAAATGGTGAATCTATGCCTTTATTATTGTTATTATTATAATTGCCACACACGGCCGAATAATTCTTATTTTCCCCATTATAAAATCATAAAAATCAAACTGGGCCTTTTTAAAGAATGATCGATACATTAAAATCTTGGCATTTTTAGGAAAGCAAAAAAGGAGCAATTTGAGATTATGATGATTTTATTCTTCTTCTGTCGCAGTATCATGCTACCTACGTATATGCTTTATAAAAACAATCTTGGCTACAAAAATGTGCATTTATTCATTTTGAAATTGACCGTCAAACTTAATGTCTATAGAATTTAAAGATCATACTTTAAATACTCTTAAATGACCCTCTAATTTTATGGAAAAAGACTTCCCTTGGATACGCAGAGCATATACAGAGATTATGTAGTATCTAAGGGAATTCTAAATTTCCATAGAATTGGAGGGTCTTTTAACAAGTCCTATTGGAGGGTTGTTTGTTACTTTAACGATCAATTCTAGACACAATCGATAATATGAATTCTATTTTTAACTCGTCAAAACAAGGGATCCTTGGTTTAATTAATTTAAATTAGTTTACTTAAACAATAATTGTATATTATTCAGCTCGCATTTATTAATCTAGAGGTACCTATAGGCTGCTATTGTCGTGGGATATATCCCGAATCATAGTGGAACAATTAACAAATACATCATTAATCTGGATTAGAACAGGCTCTTATTATGAAATAAAGCGCTCTATTGATTTAAAAATGGAGAATATCTTTAACTAATTGAGGGATTCTCATATTCTGAGAGCCAATCAAATTAGAGATTATGACGTGATTTACAAAGAAAATTATTGATTTTATTTTTTGAAGGATTTCCCTGGCACAGCCAATCAAATATGACTATTTTTATCATTCTATAATGCATAATATAAAATGATATAGGATATATAAATTTCCATAGAATTCGAATGGAAATTTGTAAATACCTATTATGTCTGAATATGTTGATTATTTGAATTGATAATTAAAGGAAGAGATAATATTATTAAATAATCCTGCATAAATTGTTAACAGTTCTGATATAACACAATTAAACTCACACTTTTATGCAAAAAACACATTATACCTAAATACTTTAGAAACAAAATATTTTCAGCTTACCTATAGCATAAAGCAGTGTCTGTAGCTAATTCTTTCTATTATAGTGTCTAGGTATAAACTCCACCACATTTCAAACTAAATACCAGTGGAGAGAGGTTGTCATGGAGACCATCAGCTACCCTATAACGGTGATCCCATTTTAAGACAAAGCTTATACTGAAAGCAGTTAGCAAATATGAACAATATAAAGCATGTACCTCAATCTAGTGAACTAAAGTAGCAAAACCTATATGACAAATGTAAAATGATTAGCATAGGTATATAAGCTCTCTTATGAATTTGTGATAACTTCGATTTTCTATAATGTTGACAATGTTAAAAAAAATTCTAAATGATTAAAAGCTAAAATTTCCATAGAATTTATTAGATTGCAAAGACATATACCGATAAACCACAGAGGTAGATAAAAACCGTTCATATTAGGTAGGTTTTATGAGAAATGAGAGTAGGTCGTACATGGAAATTTAGAACCACCCTGGGACACGAATACAAGGTTTTAAATTTTCAGAGAATTTAAGGGTCACTTTACTGGCGTATAGTTGTTACAGCATAAATAGGACTGTTAAGTGACCCTCCAATTCTATGGAAATTTAGACTTCCCTTGGATACTACTTAATCTCTGTATGCTCTTCGTATCCAAAGGAAGTCATTTTTCATAGAATTAGAGGGTCACTTAACAGTCCTATTGAAATGGTTTATGGTTTATGTTTACTGTTAGCATAAGACAGTGATGGTACGACTGAAAGTCCCCTTCCCTGTGGAAATTCTTCAGTACAACCTTAGTGAGTCTCTTTTAGTCAACAGTTATTCGAGTTTCCATTAATTTACAGCGGAAATTTACATCTTGTTCCCATATCTCTGTAGCTGAGGAAACCAGAAAAGGAGTCTATTTCTATGGTATAGGTATTTTCAGCACTTCGCCGCTTCAATAAACGAATGTTCATAATTTGATTGAATATTGGAAACTCTCACTGAATGATTCTCTATATCTAAACCGCATAAGTTAATCATTCTTTTAATATAATATGTACTCCGCGAATTCAAATTATGTTTCCAAACAATGGGGAAATAGCAGTATTCAATCTCTGTGTGCTCTTCGTATCCAAGGGAAGTCTTTTTTCAGAGTATTAGAGGGTCACTTAACAGTGGACCTATAGACTGTTAAAGTGACCTTAAAATTCTATGGAATTTTATTTGTTAATACGCCCTTAGATACCTCATATCATTGTGCAGAGATATGGCGGATAGTAAAGTGATTTGTTTTAATAAGCTCGTTGCTATAACACTACTATATTTTAAATACGTAAATATTCAATATCATAAATCAAATTGTTGCATAAAAATAAATTCTGGTTGCGCTCCAGATTGTAAAAACAGTCAGAACACACTTTTAAGTAATTCTAAATAAATTCTAAATTTATCCTAAACAGTTCTACAATTTAAAATTAACAAATTTAAAGACAAGCCATATCTCTTTAATTATTATGGGATTGAAAGCGCACAGTAACTCTATAGTATGGTAATTCGGTGACACGGTAATTCATATCATCCACCTCCGATAAATAAACAAATTGATAGCATTTCATTATTTATTCGTGAACGTATAATTTGATTGTTTCGAACTATAATTTGAATTCACGGTGTATATAAAATGAATTATTAAAACAAAATCATAGTTAAACTAGCCTATAAATGCCGAAAAATATAACCATGTTTTCTTAAGAAGTGTTCTTCTTAGGGAGATTTAAAATCTACATATTTTCCGTTTAACATAGTATGTATATATATTTTATCAATAAAATGAGCCTCAAAAGAAACTTAAAACTTTACAGTCTTTAGAATCTTTTAAATTTCACAACAATTCACAATGTTAGGCACTTTTTGAGAATAAAAATTAATTGGAATCTAATCAGGATTGATGTAGTATAGTTCTCCTATCAGAGTGTCTTCCTCTTCGGAAAAGTCCTGTACATTCTTAATTTTAGATGATGCAGACCATTCAGTATGAGGATAATTTTCAATAATATTCACCTGTTCTTTATTCCCTGGAATTATCGACGAGTCAATAATTTTCAATTTCAACATTTCAAAGCACCCAAATAAGGATATGAGATATCTTCGAAATGCCTTTGATGTAATTATAAAAGCGAATATATTTAGCGAAACATTTGTATAATATATTGAAGAAAAAAAACCTTCCAAAAGATATTGATCATAGACGTCATAGTTTGCTATTCCGTCTAGTATGAAAAAACAAAACATTGGCATTCCAAAAACTATGGAAATGACCGACAATCCTATCAATAATTTGGCCATATAGTGTCCTTTGTCTATGTTGGACTTTCGATTCTCCAATTGAAATTTCGAATTTCGAATAGTTGAAATTATCAAAATATTCAACAACGTTATAACACCATAATGCAGGATAAAGAAAGCAAAGTGATAAAAACACACTATGTTATAATAAACAAGTATGCATTTTCTCACGAAATAAGGATTAGGCAATGAATGTGAAATCGAGCCCCAAATGGCTTTCAATAGAACATGAAGGAAGCCAGTTGATAAAACGATTATTATGTTTCGTGATTTTAGAAACGATTCCATCTTTAAAGGATATTTTATAGAAGTATACCGAATAAGGCTTAATAAAGTCAATATGAAGATCGATGAGTCCATGCTAATCCAAAATATGAAAGTGTCAATGAAGCATACTGTATCGTTTAATGCATCGATTGCTATATGATAATAGAAAGCCGTATGACTAACCAATGGGTAATTCAATAGCGTACAGAGGTCACAAATAGTCATGGCGATTAACAGTCTTCTGTCAAGCATTTTCCCTTTATGGTGATATATGAGATAGTATAAAATGAGACTGTTTCCCACAAAACCGATTGATACGAAACATGGATTCCAGATCAGAATAAAACGGATCATTGCCGCTTTATTAACGTGTAGGACTGTAAAATTTCCAGTCGAATTATTATTATCCATTTTATTGTTCGGACATTCTCGAAAGTATTGTTTTTTTTATTGAAAGTATTTAAAGTAACTACTATTATTGGTAATTTCAGGAGATTATATGCCATAGATATATCATGCTCAGTTACATAATCACTTGATCATAGAGTAAGTCTACATAGAGTAACCACTCTTGCTAGTAGATATTTGGATATCGATTTGTTCCTACCAAGCGGCAGAAAATCCTATCTCCA
>JAYMFX010107328.1:0-12941 GCA_036784945.1 Monocelis spectator | reverse complement strand
TACATAATTGTTAAACTTACAATAACTTTTCCTTTGACATTTTTTCCTTTCTTTTGCTTGACCGGTCTTAAATCCTCATCCACGTGCTTTTTACTTTTAAAAACACCACAAAATAAAAATGATGCACCTTTAGACGACCCGGAATGATCTTTCGATTTTCCTCTTTTATAGAATTGCCACCATTTTTTATTCGAAGTTGAGTCATCCTTTGAATCTGTGGCATTTTGAGTGGAGCTTGTTTGGGGTTGTATGTCTTCGTCAGCTTTTCCAGTTGTTTCACTCATAATGATGTAATAAAAATGTGAATATGTTAGAATATATTTAGAATTAACAATTCAAAAATACCTATAATCGGGAAGTTATAGGTACTACCTATATGACTACAATGTTATAAATACTTTTTCTTTTTCTATTGTCAAAGGTTTAATTAATGACAATAAAATATACTGCAGCCGTCAGTAAGCAATCGTGACAGAAATAATTCTCCGGTTAAACCAGAATTATGAATAATTATGTACATAATTATTGAGTTGGTTGGTACCTACATATACATGGCTCTCAGACATAGACATACAATTATTGAGAGTTAAGTTTTGGTTGGTAAATTAGATTTAGAGCTCTTTAATCAACTTTTATTTCGCTGTTTTCAGCTGAATTGTTGGTTGGTAGTGTAAGTAACTCTATAACACACGCATAATTCACAGTAGGTAGAGTAGAATTTGAGACTGACATGCCTACCATATACCTACCATTCCAACCAGCATTATACATGAAGCTAATATGCATGTGTTTAATTGTTCGCTTTAAAAGCGTACACAATACAATATAAACACATACCTACATTGTTGTTGTTGCGTCTCTGCTGTATACTATAATGAGAAATAAGAAAATCAATCCAGTAGTGAGTATAATAGGTAAGTGTAATAAAATAATCCCCAACAATATCGCCATAAATATATGCAGTCACACACACTCTCACACGAAACATTTTTGTGTCTACCTACATTTACAGAGAGGCTATACCTATATTGAGCATTTTGTTGTGGAATCCAGGCACGCTTATTGTGTATAGTAAAACTGGTTGTGGTATTTCTATATAATCTATTCGTCTGTGTTAAGGAGTGATGTTTTCTTTTTTGGTTGTCGATTGTTATTGACACAAAATCGAATATACCTCTACTTTCTCCAAAGACATACCTACATGTAGTTGGTAATGCAAAGTGCAAGCTGAATAGATATAATGTAGTACAATATGGCGTCTGTATTTATAGGCACTACCATCAGCTAGTATAGAGGTACTTCAAATGTTTACAAACTCTAATAGGTATAGGGTATACTAAGAAGAGTGAAGATTTATAACAAAATGTTCAGCAAACTAAATTGTAACTTTATCTCTACCGTTTAGGAACTGTATGTAAAATTAGTAATTAGTGGTTGCAATAAATAATGATATATGGTATCTATATACTCTGTTTTTCTTATATTTTCATAATTTTATATTAATAATAAAGATTAGGTAATTTGTCAGTTTAAATCCGAATTACTATTAAAATTTCTTTTTGAGGAAACTTTGAACTTTGATAACATCCTGTTATTGGATTATAATTCAATAACAGGTGTGAAAGGAACACGAACGACAGATAATACCAAGTTGATATATAGATAAGCATAGATATCGGATACATATTTATTCTAAATGGGGTAGGAAACACTATTATATAGCTATGATTGTTTAAAAAATATTTTTGTATTTAATCATCAATAAAACAAACAAGGCATTTGTAAAAACACTTTATTTGGGAATAGTAAATAAATGACACTATCGTTTCGAAAATCTTTGTCGAGTGTAAAATCTGGAATCTAAGAGAGGCAATAAATATGGATCGAATCACGAAAGAAGTTACGTAATACTCGACACTTTTAAACTCGCAATACTTTTACAGTATTTTACATGAGAACTGTGAGATGGAAATTTTGTGATAATGTTATACATATACTCGTTAATTTTTAGCAATGGTACTCCATAATCTATTATTATATGACTGAATGTATATTCTTGGTGTACAACAATAGTTTTTTCCCATCTGTGTATACCATAGAGATGTAATGAATACAAGGTGATCTATAGAGTGCTCATCTCATTCTCATTGAGGGGACCAATTAGAAACATGGCAGCTGCAGGCAGGTGAGCTAAATCGCGAGTTTCATTCGTGATTAGAAGTCAGCCATTACTTCTTAACGAATCACAATTGACTATTCGTCGATTTGGCTGTAGAATTTGGTTTTCAATTTGTCTCCACAATCTCATTTAGACTGCCACTCTATAGGTATTACATCTCTATGGTGTATATAATTTTCTGATAATTATTATTATTGTATCAAAACTCTATCAACCAACAAAATGATCCTTATATAAACATAACAACCCACATCTTTTAGGATCATTTAAATATATACTATCAGTAATGTGAAAAACATAATATCATTCAATTGCTATAAAAGGTTGCCTATATAGAGTGTCACATATTGTGAAGAATGTGATATCAATTAATAGTTTCTTATAAACTTATAGCTGAAGCAAATTCTTTCATGACAGATTGTCAAAACAATATAATAATAACAATATTAGTCGATTTAAAACAACTATGAACAGTGGCCTATATTCCTTCAGCCAGCAATTGTTGAAGATTGGGTTCATGGCCTTTCGTCAATGTGGTCGAAGACCAAGAAATTGAATACTGTAAATTCATGACTTTATTTTACAATATATACCTAGGTTGTGCATATAAAGGTCATAATATCAATTCAAGTGACAGTTAGCAATTGGATATGGGACAATACAATATCACATATTGTGAAGAATATGATATTAATTTTACAACATCTAAAGCCGTATGTGTCTAATCGGTAAACAATTCATATATTGTACGCGGTACATCTCTTTTATAAGAACTTTAGATTTTCTAGCGTGTTCTATACCTTACAGTTCAATAAGTCAATTTTTTATTCGCGCAAAATTTTCTAAAGAAGAAACTATTTCCTTCTACTGCGCAAGCATTCGCAGTATACTCGAATACGGTGCCCAGGTGTGGGGTTTTAATATAACAAGAATGCAAGAAGACGCGCTGGAAAGTATTCAAAAACGAGTAATTAAAATGGTTGAAGGTATATCTCCTTATGAGCACAACTATGATTACCCTAACCTGCTTAACAAATACAAAATGAAAACTCTCAAACATCGGCGCCTCCAAATGTGTAAGACTCTTTATGAAAAAATCCATTCCGATGAAGAGCACCCGCTTAAAAGCATCTTTCCTCACAGAAATACCACGACGCGAAATAAATCTACATTTTGTCCACCGAACATTAACAGTAAACGTTTCTTGAAATCGTTCATTCCGAGTAGTATTTTGAAATCTAGCCTGTGATATACTTTTTGTGAGTCTTTTAAAAGTTTCCCTTATCCTATGCCTCGATGTACTTTTTGCGTGTTTTTTTTATAGTTTTCCTTCATGTTTCCCATAGTTTTTAATACTTACTAGTCTGCAGTCAGTATTTTTTAGTGTTTTAGTAATAATTTAGTTTTTTTATCACTCTGATTTTACTGGTTTGTGTTTTTTATAGTTTTTCTACATGTTCTACATCCTTAATGTTTTTATTGATTCAATGTTTTTTAATGTTTTAAAAAATAACTGTATACTATGTCAGACTTCGTGTCTTAATACCAATAAAGGTCTCTATTTATTTATTTAGTTAGTTCGTAGAAATATAAAAATAGAAGAAATAGCCCTTGTGTGCTGAATAAAATTTATTGTATAGAATTTTCGACTGTATCAGTCCTAGTCATTACATAGAGTGTTGTCAGTGATGGCTGTGTGCATATAAATACTCAGAGTTGGAATTAAATTGAAATAAGTTAAAGGGATTACGTAATAGAGAATCGATACAATTGTAATAGTGAGTGGAATTAAATTGAAATAAGCTTAAGGGATTACGTAATAGAGAATCAATGATTAGAATGTAAGTTGTGATAATAGTTCATCCAATTCAAGTTTAGAGTTTATTTTGGGAGAATGCTGTTGATAAGTATAGGGCTTCGGTAAATCTGAGGCGAATTGGATTGGAGGGAGAAATATTAATGCAACCATAAGTCAAATATAATGTTTCAATGAGAAGCAATGAAATAATACATATTTATTTAATTAACTTATTAACAATTACTTGTCTTTGGATGCAGAAACAACAACAATTGATAATATTATTTAAAATTACTAAGTTTAATTTCACTACTTATACAGTAGTAAATAACTTTACATATTTTATATAATATTGCTATCAAATTTAATCACATCTAAAAATCAAAGTTTACCAATAAAAGTGATATGTTATATTCTATAACGATAAACAAATTTGAAATCATCTCTAATAAAAATCCCAAAATGAAAAATCTTTTTTTTTCACAATTCGTCATGCACTAATTGACCGAATTTGGTCATGTGACCATCTACCCATTCCGTTTGCTTTTGTTGAGCTTCGTATTTGCTGATTTTGCCATCCTTATTTATGTCAGCCGCATAGAGAACATCTCGCATGCTTTTCAGGGCATTTATAGACATGCCTAGAAAATGAAAAATGTGGGAAATGATTAGTAATTATTGATTTAAAATTCCACCATCCGGTCAGTGCGAGAGATCAAAACTCACCTGGAGATGAAAATGCCTCTATTTCCTGCATGTCCCAAACGTCATCATTGTTCACATCAAACTCTTTAAAATGATCGGTTTGCATCATTCTACTCTCCTCACTGTCAGCTAAAATGTATCATTGGTTGAGTAAAAATAAAAATGAAAATAACTCAATGACCAGACGGACTTTGTTTCTTGTATTGCTTTGTCAAAACAAGCTTAGTTTATACTGTATTGTTAGCAGTGGATCGCCATATGGGGTCAAGCTTTTGGCTTGCTGTCCTGGCGAGTTGGCTTCTTTTGATGAAGCTTGTCGTTGCTGTCTGTGATGATATCGTTGTCTAGGTTGGATGAAGTCAGAGACAGTCTTTTTGATGAAGCCTGTCTTGCTGTCTGTGATGATATCGTTGTTAAGGTTGGATGAAGTCAGAGACAGTCTTTTTGATGAAGCCTGTCTTGCTGTCTGTGATGATATCGTTGTCAAGGTTGGATGAAGTCAGAGACAGTCTTTTTGACGTAGCTTGTCGATGCTGTCTTCGATATGTTGTTAAGGTTGGATGAAGTCGGAGACAGTCTTTTTGGTTGAAGTTTGTCGTTGCTGTCTGCGATATCGTTTCGCCATAACTTCTAACATAACATATATTATTCTAGCAAGAGTTAGCGATTGATCTCTCCAAATCTCTGATGGAACTCTGTAATGGTAAGCATAATATATCACCTGTGTCACATTCATAGGGTCTCTGCATAGACCAGGTGAGGTCCGCATTCAGTTATAGGACATTTTGAAACTTTTGGCGAATTTGATTTGATACAACATACAGAAGACAGTTTTGTATAATAGAAACTCACTTGAAGACACATATTCATCCAGTGCGATCCTGTTATCCTTATTATGATCAAATTTGCTCAAAGTTTCCTTCGCTTGATACGGCCCCATGTGGTCGTAACTATGAGAGTGTAAAAAACCGCTGTATTCTCTTACGCTAAGCATTTTATCGTTATTTAGATCAGCCAGTTGAAATCGAAACCAATCACTTTCCAAAATCTATAATGAGAAAAATTTAAAATTACGAAATTCAATTTGATTTGTTTTGAAAAATAAATAAATTATATAAGCTTACATTTAGTCTTTCTAAGGAATGCTAAAATATAAAAAAAAATTATTTAAGATTTTTAATCATAAAATGATATGGAGTGATCTAAAATTATAGAAATTTGCTCGTATTAAAAAATAGTATTTTTTGATTGTCATTGATTCAATCCGTATTTTCTTTTAGGGTAATAATAAGTGTCCTGTATATTTTAGGAATATTTTGACTCATTTGAATAGTTTAAATAGCCCCTTAAATCAGTTTAAATCCAAGTCTGGGCTTTCCTGAATTCCGTAAATTTCCTATATGTTTCTATATTACAAGCTTTTTAAAGTCTAAAATATCAATTAAAGCATCTAATAATTTCTATTTTAAGGTTAATTATGAGTATATTCATTTTAGAAATATACTGAAAATTGTGTTGAATATAGGACACAGCAGGTATATAAAAGATAGGTACAGTGCTGTATCTATTGTATTTCAATTCCCCTGAGCTATTGTGAATTAAGCTGAATAGAGATATTAGGTATGATGCCTGTGGAATTAAATATTATTGATTAAAAACAAAATTAATAGCATGCTGTATATAGCTGAATTATTAATTAGTTCATATCTGTATAGTATTATTCCCTAATACTTATATTTCCAGGCCCAAATTCTATACAAATTGAAAACATTGGATGTGCGCCTATTTTTCACTGGTTGCTTTAGAAATTTAAATGTGAGCTATACTAAATAAACCATTGATATACGTTTTTTGAATGTTTTATCATAAATTACGCTAAAATTGAAACTTGAAAGATTTGATCCTTAGAATTTAGCATTTTCTATTTAAAAAGCAATGAATATAATTAAAGGATCAAATATCATCACTTTAGGAAAATTTGACGGTGAAGCGGATTTTTCTTCTCTCAGCTCCTCCAATTCATCCTCAGAGCCTCTATGCTCATAATTGACGAATTCATCGAAGCTAACAAGTCCGTCACGATCCTTGTCCATGGCTCGCACATCCAGTTGACTTCCATCATCATCGATTTGGCTGATGTTATTAAACAAAACAAAATGAACATGGTAGCCAATTAGAATCATACACAAATTAGGTATGATTATCACTTTGAATAATTCTCATTCTTTTTTGAAAGATAAATTCAATTTAAAAAATAGATAAAATTCTAATCTTGAAATTACCGTAACATCTCTTCACACCACTTTAGAAGTTCATTCTGAGAGACATAACTATCAGAATTTTTGTCAATTATGTCAAAAACTTTTAAAAACCGTTTCTGCTTTTCTTTAGTAGATAGACTTTGGTAAACATTCTTCTTATCCACTAAAAGGGAAAAAAGACTGTTTTAATATGTTAGATTTAATCACAATTTCCAAGAGCACGGAACACTTGGGAAAGAATATATGAGTAGGGCTGGGTATTCATAAACCTTATTGGTTATTGAATTAATAAAAAGAAATATCTAGTTAGTTCTTAATTCAATTACTCACAGTAAGCTTGATGCTCAGGTGTTGGAGGTGGTGGAGGTTGACTCAGACAGAGATGAACAGCCAATAATAGACAAAACACTCCATATGTTTGAGGGAGCATTGTAGAATCTTGACTAAAGTAGCAGAGAAAAATTAAATTCATAAAATAAATCAAAACCTTTCAAACAATTAGTTAGCATGAGATATAAAATATTTCCATTGAAGTATTAAATATATAAAATCATAGCATATTTAAAGGATATAATATAAAATGAATAAAAAAGATGGATCATATGGTTCATCAATAAATTTAATCACACAAATTATTATAATTAATTAATAATTATTTTTTTGTTCATAAATTTAAAGTAATATAAAGCTTAAGAAAAGAATCAAATAAAATAAAATGGCATAACTTTCAAAGCAATGGTGAACTTAAAATTGAATACTATCTTAGGTATATATAGCATTAAAAGAAAAAAGTAAAATCCTCAAAGTTTTGTCCAGATAATAATAATAAAAAAATTATTTATTTATTTTAGATGAATAGATTTCAAAGAATAATTAAAGAAATAAATGAAATATCAGAAAATTTCTAAATCATATTTTGTTTCCAATTTTTATTTAAATTCTGGTATCTCACAATTGTTGGGCAAATTTTAGTATATAAACAATATCTCTGCAGCCAGAACATTTTTTCATGAATGGTATTGTGTTTTTGAAAGTTTGACCATGTTCATACATTCATGTTTATACATTCATACTTGTATATTAAATCATATATGCCTATAATATTTAACTGTGATATTGTTTATAATTCAATAATAATGAAAAAAATGACTGTCTTATGTTTGATGCAGCAACTGCAAATGACTAAGCTTATAATAAGGATTTCACTTAATATTTATAAAATAATCTCCTTCACTATAACTTATCACTAAATTTTAACATAATATTAACATTCCTTTCAATGAATGTTATGTTATAGAAAAATAGTTAGTAATTTGTTAAAAAATATACTTTTAAAGAATTAAAATATACATGCAACAATTCTAATCTGTCAATGGTATGGTATGGTATGGTCAATATAGTCATGGTGTAGCTATAAATAATTTCAATTAAAAGAGAAATCTGTATTTTCAGACTGAATATATGGTTATAAAATTATAAATAATATATATATATATTTATTTTTGACTTCATTTTTAATTAAATTTTTTTATTAAAATCAAATTTCTAGTTATTTAGTTTAAATTCATTTAAAACGAAATATCTTAACTATCGCGGCTAATAACTATTTATATTCTCAAGGTTATATAATATTTTAGATAAGTTAAAGTACATTTTTACTGTCACAAGCGTAAATTTATTAGAAAGATAATTTTTAATGAAATGAGATTTTTGGTTACGAATCTGTAAGTTCAAAGAAAGTGTAATTTCACCGATTAATTTTTCTACTATTTTAGGAACTTATATTAATTCTTACTTGTGAAGATAATACAAAATATTGTTTGTCACTTATAAGTTTTAATAAAATATTAATTGTTTTACTACTTAATAATATAATTATTGCAATAATTTAAAAACATGATAAAATCATCGCTTATCAGATCCACCTTAATTTGGAATAATAAAGTTAAATGTTCAATTAATTGCTCAACTATTGCGAAAGAAAGCATATTTAAAAGATCTCTTAATTATGTTTGTAAGTTAAACTTTTTGTATTTATTTTCATGATTAGTATAAACAGTCAGTCTCTACAGAAATAAAGATTTTGTAGACAATAATTAAACAAAATATTATCTGTGCTACTATTAATAAGGTGCTGTTGACATATAAATACCTAAATAATTTATTTTATAAACTACATAACTACACAATTTAAAAACTAAACTAGACTTGAAAATATTAGGGACTTTATTGACAGACAAGGCAAGGGTCTGTCTAATAAGTAATATATCATTACCCTAAGAATGTTTGGATTAAATAATTTATCAAAAAGTTTAATGCACAAATCTAAGATTCAAGTAGTCCAGCATTTATGTGGACATCCTGATTTATTTGAATTTAATCTTGGCATGTATAAATTTTAAAAAGCATAAAAGTGATAAAATAATATGTACTTACTATCAATTAATAAATAAATTCTTTCTTTAAGTTATGCTTTCCTGCTTAAATTATAAAAGTTAACTAGAAAATTTTGGATAATGTGTTAAAATTTGGGATGTCCAAATATTTCTTCACCCTTTATATTATCTATTGTAGTTGCATGCTATGCTTGTAATGTAACAATACTCTTTTTATTAATCAAACATGTATTAAAACGAGCATAATTTATCAATTCTGATAACATTAATGTTGTGGTACAATTAGAACTAATAAATAGAACTAAAGAACTAATTCATTAATAAAACACTGATTTAAAACAAGCTTCATAAATTATATGTTATTGTATCTAAGAAAAACTGGGTTGTTTGGTATTCAAACTTGGTGAGGTAGTTTGTATACCCAAGTCAGACATAAGGAATGATAGAGGTTCACACTTAGACAAGTACCCTATTTCATCCATGCTATAGCAATTAGGTATATGAATGAATTCGGTGGGCAACCAGTTAAGCCTTAATTGTTTTTTGTTTTTTTTAATTTGAAGAGTTTATATTTTTCAAAGAATTATTATTTTTTAAATTGCTATAATGTTGTTGTTAGCTGTGAAAAAAAGTGTACAGAAATAAGACTCTTAATATGACAAGCTCTTCTTATTGTCCTACATTTATGATGACATCTAAATTTAACTGAATTAAAGAAGAAAGAAAATCTGCACTTTAATATATAATGTAAGTCTAACATAGATCAGGTTACTATGGTAGGGCTGCTGCTGGAGACAATGAGAAATAGAAAGTAGCTTATCAAATTAGTTACTTATTGTCTTAATTTAATTGTTTGTGTCAGAAGATTTTTATCAATAGAAGCACATATTATCTGTGACTTGCATATATTCTAAACTAAAAAAGATGCAATTGTATGTTATAAATCAGTGTCACCGTCAATTTGGACCCCTTGCCAGAAATACTCCCAGTCAACATTGACTAGACAAAATGAACCCCTTCAGTCCATTTTGCCTGAACAATCTTCAATCGAAATAGATTCCATCTAGGCAATTTGGCCCCATATAGACAACATAATTTGTTCATGAATTTATTATTTATACAGCTCAACTATTAGGTGTATAGTTTGTTATTTAGTTTAGAATATTTGTTCAGTAGAAATGTAGTGCGATAGTGCTTATAATCAACAGTTACAGTGGGACTGGCTGGCAGAGATTTCCTGGTTGGCTAGCCAATCAGAAACAAGAATTGCCAGTGTTGCTACATGGTAATATTGTAGGTGCTCTGCAATATGCAGTTAGTAAAGATCAGGTTAAAAGGAACTCATTTATATGCTCAGTAAACTTAAATACAGACTTGTGATAGAAAATAAGAGAATTCATGAATTCAAAATTTAGGAGTGCAGTCTAATTTGCCTAAAGGGAACCATTCTGCCTAGTCAAAATGCACCATCCACTGGAGTCTTTTTGTCTGAATAGTTTGGACTGGGAATCCATTTTGCTTAGTCAATTTAGACTTCTGGTGGGGTCCAAATTGACTGTGATTTCTGATATTATTATGTATATATATTTACATATGTATGTATGTTATATCCAGTGTACATTATAATGGGAATAATATAATTGAATCTAGATTCATTGTTTAAGTTAATTCAACTTACGGATTTCTGTGTCTTCTAGTTTCCTTTTATATTGTCTAAAAATTAATGCTGGTTTTACACACTCTATCAACTTTTCTACTTATTTGTTTTTAGCATCATACCTCAAAGTCGTCTTCAATGATTATAAAACTGTGGCCATTGAAACTGCTCAAGATTGTCGTAATCATCCATTAAAAGCATCCATCATAACATTCGCATGTGGTAGTTTAACTTATATGGCCAAAAAACGGCCCGATTCTGTTCACTATATCAATCAATTGAATTGCAATTCATTGGATATCTGGCTGGTTGGAGAACAGATTCGCAATCCCTACACTGATTCATATCTGCACCACTTAACTGAATTACATTCGCAGGGGAAATTACGCTACCTTAATTTAGGCATTATGACGATAGTTTGGCAACATCCAAATTCGTCATGGTGTAAAGAATATTCTTGTGTTTGTCCCTATACAAGCGTCGATCTATTTTCCTGGCATGAGCATATTCTCGATGTTGGTATCATTGGACACTGGTACAGATTGTCTGCTTGTATGAAAGACTATGATGTTAATCCGTTAGAATGGGAGGGAGACGAAGAAAATGCTAAACAAACTAAAAGTTACAAAATAGATCCTAGACTTTTATAAATGTTTTTTTTGTATAGATAGGTATTAGATGTATGTATGTAATGTATAAAATTATAGCCATTTCAATTTGTTATTTTATTTCTTCATGCTGTAGATTGTTTTAAAATATTAAATATCTTCTACATACTTGTTCTGCGGCTGACAATAGGAATCCGTTATAGCCTATTATTTTAATATGGAGAAGATAGGAAAAGTTATAGGTTTTACAAAAGAAATATGTTATAGTAAAAAGTCTGTCCGATTTACTGTATCAAATTTAGCGTGGACCGGGTTTTTAAATTTTACAGCGTTAAACTTCAAATGTTAAAATGGTCGTTCATAGCAGAGTTTGTTAACGGTGTTTAATTTTCTCAGTAATTTCTATTAGAATGGACAAATTGTCATTACCCCTAGCGCCATAAACATTTAAACAACGTTTTAAACCAATGTTGGAAAAACGTTGAAATGAGTCGAAATTTAACGTTTATAACGTTTAAAAGCAACATTTATACAATCTCCAAAATCAACGTTTAAACAAAATTTATCATTTATTTATTATAAACTTAATACATAGAATTCATCAACATCTGGTGGAAATATTATTTTATACCCATAATATATGATTTAGAAGTATTATGTCTTGTATAAGGTTTATATTTTCTAATGTTAGGGTTTTAGATGAGTACATAATGGAGGTTTATAACTTCCAACATAGACATAAGGATATAAACTAAATATAAAATATAAGGAAAATATAAGTCTTATATCTAAATCATATATTATAACAGATAATTCATGGTTTTATCGGTCATAGAGAAAATTATAAACCTCAGCTGAGGTTTATAATATCTCTAATGGCCTCAAAAGCATGAATTATCTAATACATAAGCCTGATTTATGCTAAAAAATATGAATGCTTCGATTTCAATTGAATCTTTCGAAATCATCATGTGTGTATTTTGATGTCTATCAATTTATCATCAATAAACAAATCAATGGTAATTAATTTACAAAACGTTTTATTATAGTAATTAAAAACGTTACTTTTTTTTACGTTAACGTCTCATTTCAACGTTTTTCCAACATTGATTTAAAACGTTTAAACATTGTATAAATGTAGCGTTTTATAGAAACGCATGTTCTCATTTGAACTTAACATGATATCAGGTATATGTTGACCATAATATCCTTCTTTATTCATTCATGAATCTCTATGATTTTCTTATTTTTCAATTCGCTATACGCTGTTAAAGTGATTTGTTTTATTAAGCTCGTTGCTATAGCACTACTTTGCGAATATTTTAAATACGTAAATA
>JAYMFX010107217.1:0-12946 GCA_036784945.1 Monocelis spectator | reverse complement strand
CCAACCACAGCTCAGTATTTCATATCGAATTGTCAGCCTAATGATTATCGTCAATGAGTTAAATAGGAAAATATTTATATGAAATACTGAGCTGTGGTTGGCCCAACACATTGACCTTAGAGATTTACAGCGTGAATCCTTTGAGCCGCCATATCAGAGAAGACGAGTCACACGTGCCACTTTCATAGTGCACAACTCAATAACTGATCAATTTCCGTTGTTGATGCTCGATCCCTCTACCCCTAGAATGAGAGACAGACAAGCTACCCTCAACTGAGCTACTCAATTAGATATATTTAGATTGTAACTATAGCAACAAACTTCTAGCTCGAGTATGAATGTCACCACTGTCTATTCTAACGCATATCAACGAGCGAGAAGAGAATTCAAAATAAAATGTGTCCTGACCTATATTCTCCTGTTCCTTGCATGAGATGGAATAGCAACAGATTTCTCTGTCAGTCACTGCATTCAGATTGAGCTTCTCTATTAATTCGTGCTCGGCCAAAGCATTTGGCAAGTCTCTCTTATTGCCGAGTACCAACACGGGAATACCCTGGAGCTGTGGTTTGTCGAGCAAATTGTGAAGTTCGTTGCGAGCCGCTTCTAATTTATCCGGATCTGCTGCATCTACCATGTAGCTGGGAAAATGCAGAAAAATTAGTTTACATCTAATATCATATCATCTGTATGATGATTATGTAGATAAATCTAATGCATCTTGTAAAAATGTCTATACTACTTCTTTCACTCTGGAGTGAAAGAAGTAGTATAGTCAGCTTAAAGATGATTGAATCCGTCAGGGAAAGACGGATTATTTAAATCCTTAACCGACATACAAGCATACAGTAGTAAACTCAAAAAACATATCAGTTAAGTTGCAGGTGATTGACTTAAATCTCAATGCAATGTCAACAGAATTTAAATTCAATTAAAAATCTATTCAAGAGAAATGGATTAGTCTTGTAGCAATTATCCCCATATGGTGTCATTTATAAATCGACAATTTAAAAAATGAATTGGTTTTCAAGATTTATTCGTCAATTTGATTCTCTAAAAATACATTCAGCAGCGATTATTTTTTATCACCCTAAATTATAGAGTTGTGTTGCTCAAACCGATGACAATGAGACCCACAAAATAAATTATTTAAAAAGTGACAGGGCTCGCTAGCTATAGGCATTCATTTCGAGGCTCAATTCTAACTGAACAATTAATCAAAAATGCACAGTTACATATACAGGACATTCAGGCTACATATCATGCTCACTATAAGCTCAAATATAGTGAGACTTTAATCCACACCTCATCCTTCAATCTATGAACATACGCGTACACACGTCAAATTTAATGTAGAAAGGATTATTAACTAAACTAATCGCGGTTCTAATACTGTGTACAACAATATCTACATACACACATAATCCACAAAGTCAGAGTATTGTGGAATCAGTGAATTCGATGATAATTAACATGATCGATAAAAATGAACTATTAACTGTCACAGCGCACTGGATAGTATCGATGGCATACGCACATTGTAAATAAATCAACGCACAACATACTGCAGTATAACTTAGTGAAGTTTGGAGTTAAATTTAATTGGGAAAGGATTTCTATAGCATTGGATATAAATATGTCATATTTACATATTTAAATGCCTTCAACTCGTGTCATCTAAAAAGAAATTATGTTTTTGAAAATTCCAAATATTTTAAGTACTCGAATTCAATCAAAAACATTGCAGCTAAATAAATAATACCCAAAGACAATTGAAACTGAAGTATGCTTACATGATGGCATTGACACCACGACAGTATCTTTCCCACATACTACGGAAGCGGGGCTGCCCTCCAATATCCCATAACTGAAATAGGACATGTTTATTGGGGATAATTAATTGAGAGACCACATTTAAAATCATATCCAATGTGGTTCTTAGATTCTTCATAATCAATGTCAAACTTTGATACAGCCAGATGAGAATTACAATTTGAACAAAATGTCATATGATCATTTGATCCTTACCTTGATGCTAACATTTCCTTTGGAAATCTTTCGCATGTTAAAACCCACAGTAGGAATCATGTCTTCACTGAATTGTCCAGACTGAAAACAAAAAAACAGATAAATTTTTGACACTTGAGTGTTCATTTAAAGTCAATGGAAATTTACAGAACCTGTAGTTACCAATTTATGAAGAATAAAATCTAAAAACAGGATGTAAACTGTAAATAAGGAGATCAATACATAATTTATTTCCAGGTTTAGTTTGTGGAGAAAAAATAGAAAACAACTTATAGAATACTAAAAAAGAATTTATAATATAGCTACATATATTGACCAGAAATAAAACAAGTGAAAAAATTTCAATTAATATATAATTAATTTAACACATTATATTATATACATACTTTCAAAGTTGGTTTCCTAGAAATAGGATGTGTAACTTAATTTACTCTACTATCTTCTATTGCAGATACACCTTTGGTTAATTTAGATTCTTTGCTTTTCATTTTTTCACAAAAAGGTGCACAGAAGAAGTTGATTAAGAGATATTATATATAATTATTTTTCCAACATGCTTTGCCTATATTTCAATTGTCAAGAATATCAAATTTGAGCTTTTAAAACTCTAACTAGATTACTCAATGACACAGGAAGGTAATATTTTGTTTATTTGCTTATACAACTTCTATTTTATTGTATGCAACAGATTGATACTTATACTGAATAAGTGTTTTCAGATAATTATGCAGTTCATAATCCAAGATGGTCACAAATTTTTGTTTGGGTTATAGGTTACATCAAAAGAATCTGTCCAAATAAGTGGATATGTTATATATAGAGAGTCTTATGATTAAATTGTGTAATAGAGAATATGAAGTGGCCGAAGAAGAATTAAATGTGCTGCATCAATATCATTAATTGCATCTCTCAAAGATTACAATAAAAATAACCAAGAGCATTAGTTATAACTTTTCTGTTTATATCATTTATTTATTTCATAACAATTTAATGAAGTCTGAATTTCCATATTTGAATTAGAAACATTTTAATATTCACTTATCTATGTCAATGAAGATTAGGATAGAGTAATTAATTACTATAATGCTAATAATGCACAATTTCTTTATAACTTGATGCACAAATTTTCAACTTATTTGGTAGGCTTATCATGAACTAAAACTAATTGGAATATATATATATATTGGTTTGCAATCTTCCTGCAGATTTTACTTTTTTCATTAATGTAAAATCCTCAGGAAGATTATGAACAACCTGTATTTCAAAATATAGAATTCAATAGGTAGTAGCTATATATCAAGAATGAGTAAGTAATACTGTTATATATGTATAAATAATGTTATTCAAATGAATAATACTGCAAATTTCAAACCACATTGATAAATAGATCAGTCAAATTATAAACAAAACTTGACAGAAATGTTTATTAAAATCTAAATGTTTGAGTTATTACTCTGTTGACAAATGTTACACCAATTTATTTTGTACAACTTGATGTTTTTATTTGCAGTGTATAAAGAACAGAATGAAATTCCTATTAGCATAAAAACTATTGCAGATTTTAGCATGCAACAAATATTTCACTAGGTTTTTTTGATGTATATCTGCTTTGTCTGTAGATATACATTTGTACCAGAATAAAGATTATAAAGTCAAGAAACTTAATGTATGCATAAAACAAATTATGGTCAAGATAGCTACAATACAAATCAGAGACATAAAAATGATTCTGTCTTAAAGACAGAATATCATAACTTGATGTCTATAAGCATATTGACAATGACAAGTGGGTTGGTCAAGTTATTAACTTGAATTTTTTTGAAGTTTAGTTACTATTGTCACTGTTATATTAAAAATAATACTGAATAACATATTGCATTTAAGATTGCCTGAAAATATGCTATCACGTTTTTATACTGTTGATGAGCTAAATTTATTAAAAATTTCATCAAAATAAAAATAAATAGCAAAAGAGAAACATACAGCAATGACATTCACAAATGTTGTTTTTCCAGAATACTGCAGACCCACTAAGGTTAATTCCATCTCCTCCTTCCAAAATAAGCTTTTAATCCAGTCGAGTATTCTTTGTACGAATGCAAACATGGTTTAATTCCTAAAACTAAAATAAATTGGTCAGAAGTGAAAGCAATTTAAGTTATAATTCCCAATTTTTGATTAAATCTAATATACTAAAACAAATTATTTATTATTTGCGTTGCATTCCTGACTTAAAAGTACTTTACATAATTATTATTTTCCAATTTAAAATATACACAAAAAAGCTAAAACAAATTACAAACAAATTTATAATTGATGTTTCTACTGAAAGAACGACAGACCCTCCGTCAGAAAACTTCCATTGATTTAGCATGGTCCATATAATTAGTAAAAACTTGTTCGGTGAGTTTCTATAAGCCATAGATATTCATCTTGTTTTAATCATCAATGACATGAAAATGAGGACATTATAAAACTTTTACGATAAGAGCATGGTTTTGTTTTCGTACATCATGTGCAATTTGATGATATGCATTTGGAGACCAGTCTTTGATAAAATGTTTAAACTCATATCTTATACGATGAATGGATATTCACGTTGAAAGTTGATTATTGGTGAAATAAAATGAAATGATCAAATGTATAACAATAATTTGGCGTTAAATTAAAAATAGAGATTACATCGATTTGCCAGACAGATCCTTTTCCAAATACTGCAATTGCTTGAAATGAAATAGAAAAATATTATACTAATGTCATTACAGTTGATCGCTAGCTCGCTTGATAGAAAAGGTTTTGAATATTTCTAATTAAATAGTTTAGTTGCTAAAGACGAGTACCTATTCAATTAAGATGCAGAATCCTTCGACGATTGTGTCCCCAAATCGATTCTGACTACCAAATTCCTGGATTGCATTTCATATATCTCTGATTCAATCGCATTTTGACTTTGGTTACCAAACTTATGTAGGTTCTATTGCGGTGAAAGAGAAGAAACTTATTAGGAAAACAATCAATCGTGCACATAAAATTATATGCGGACCTAACTGCTCAATACAATGTCTACCTGATCACGACGAACGCTAACGCCATATTATATTATCGTTATAACTGTTATTATTATTATTATAACAGTTATCGACAATTATTGTGATTAATTATTCTTTGTGAGTTCGTGTTATTTTTAGTATTATTGTCATTGGCCAATTTTAATCCCAGTTCTTCATAAATAGTTGCAGTGGTGCATATACTGGTGCAGTTATAGGCACAGTTAGAATTACAATATTTTAAAACACTAGAACAGACAAACCCGTTAATTGACGATTTGCAAATTTAAAACGGCTATAACTTTTTTTTGAATGAATATTTTTTAAACACAAAAACATAAGAAATATTTTGACAAAAATTTTATTGTAATTATAAACTGAAATATATTTAGTTATTCATTCGTATCACAAACAACTGCATTGAAAAATCACATTACAACAATTTCATGACTAATATGCATTTGTCCGTTTCGTTTTACAATACATAGGTGAACGTGTCATTAACAGATATGCATGAAAACAATCTTATATGTAGCGCCAGATATGTGCGTATTTAGAACAAGACACAAATATAATATTATAAGAAATAGCATATTAATATGTGGGAAAATAACAGACAATATGCCCAGCTAGTAACAAGTTTTTTGAGAGACAGTAGACAAGAATCAACGGAAATGTTATTCAATAAATTTTATCTAGAAAGACAAGTTACGCACAATATTATAGATAAAGCATGATGATTAGTTAAATGAGGCAATATGGTTCAACACATACACCATACAAAATAGAATGTTGATAAAAAATATGCAATGACAGTTAACAACACTTCAGGAATCAAACTGCGCCCAATTATTTTGTCGAGTAGTAGTTTGGTTTGGATTAGTATTGAAACCAGTAAAATCTCCAAACAAATCGCTTTGATTAGTACCCAACTGGCTGCTGTTGCTAAATTGCTGCTGAGCATTATTAGACGAAGGCGCTCCAAGACCCAACAGGTCGTCTGTATAGGATGCGGAGGTAGGCACACGAGATGGAGCGTTGTTTGAATTCTAAATGTGTACATGAATAGATTAGATATAGGGTCACAGAGAAAGCGAAATTAAAATGGAAAAAGCTATCGATATCAATCTATATTCCCTATGGGCCATAGGGAAAATAGAAAATATTTATCAACAAAATATATAAAAATCATAGATTAATAATAATTTAACCGATGATTTCTATATTTTTCTCCATAGAGATAGGTATACAATAGAGTAACCTTGCTAGTAGATATTTGTATATCGATTTTCGTAAGAAAATCCTATCTCCACCATTATAAATGGGTAAAGTTAAAGATGTCATAGCGACGAAACTCAATATAGGATTTCAATAATTCTTTTACTAAATACATTCTTGTTAGAAGAAAGTTTGTATATTTCCTAATAAATTTTATTTCATTTTGGTCAATCTATCTTACTAAGCAAGAGAAAACTAATCCTGCTAGACATTATTATGAATTTTATATCATTAAAAAGCGCTCCTTTTATACTTTAATTTAGTAAAAGAATTATTAAAATACGATATTGAGTTTCGTCGTTATGACATCTTGAACTTTACCAATTTATAATGGTGGAGATATTTTCTGATGCTTGGTAGGAACAAATCGATATACAAATATCCAGTAGCAAGAGTAGTTACTCTATGTACACTTACTCTATGCTTTTCTCTTCACACATTCACACATACATACTCAATCATTAATAATCATTATTTGCTGTTTGAGTTTCAGAACCAAATTGATAGAATTCAAAATATGATGACAACACTCACTGCTGGCGGTTTAACCAAGCCAGGATTTCTATTGACAGTCGACCCGGCCGGTGGTGGGGGCAACAGACCACCAGAAGAATTAGCGCTGATCTTTGGCCTGGCTTTCTCATTATCATCACCAGACCTGTTGGTTTTCAATTGTAGTTTTATAGTCTGCCCCTCTTTAAATCCAAGATCTAACAGAGGGCCGGGGTTGTCAGTCTGATTTGCGGCTGCTTCTTCTTGTTTTAATTGCCTAAAGAATACAATCAAATCGAAACGTGTTAAGTCACAAATGAGTTTATAAAACAAAGGGCAGAGAAAAAATAAAAATAGCCGCCCCAAGATATATTTGGGGGATAGGTAGAATTGGATTATTTAATTCAGCCACCCGAAGATTTGATGCTCTTGTCTAGACAGTGAGAATACATCTTTAGTGAATGCTAAAAGGTTAATACATACTGTATATACAAGTAATCAAATTGATATGCAAACTGAACTTAACATAATACGAAAATATTGTAAATCATTTACAGTAATCGATAGTTCTACAGATTCTACCACAGTCTCATGTAGATGAATATTTATTTGAGTGAAATGCATTATTCGTTGATTGCGTTTATTAGTTGGAAATAAGTTAAGAATGACTAACTGATTATATTCAAAACAATTAGATATAATATAATGAATAATTAATACAATCATTACTAATCATTACTAATCATTCACAATAAGGCCCCAACATATTCTTGATATTTTATTGAGAGCTCTGTAAGTAGTAATACTACTATATGTACGTTTTCTCTTACTTAAAATAATCTTGCATAGCCACATTAAGATCAAACGAATCCCCTCTATCAGCAAAACCCATTCCTACAAACGCCGCTCTGCCATTGTCATCTTGAAGCTTTAAAACAAAGTAACGACTAGAATCAGCCACTGACTCAACTGTTGGACTAGGATATTCTTCTACTAAACATTTGGCAAATAATTGACCCGTGGTACCATCCTCAAGCTTAAGAGTTAGCGATTTACCCTTTCCTGTTACTCGAAGACGACCTGCATAATAAATAATAATGAAGATGGACAAGGATAATATAATTATGGTACATCAAAAATAGATTCTTTTAAAAATAAAATATTAATTCTACAAAATGCTTAGAAGTTTTCAGATAAACTCCATAATAACTAGATCAACTTGGGTGTGAAGATAACTGAAACCCAATTAGCTGATGAGCTAGTAAAAATAAAACAATTGTTTTACCTGTCCAATTAGGCTTATCTAATTGCCAGTCCGCTGCTCTATATCCACGATTTGATTGTCTAGGAGGAATTTGATATACAAACACTTCATTTTTCACCAGTAATATACATTCATAATCTGCAGACATTCTGTAACCAAAACATGCATTTTAATGAGCAATGTTTTACAATAAATGATTGATTGACATTTTTATATAAGATATATTTTGTAAAATTCAAAACTTAAATTTAAAATCAACAGTTCAAATAGACTAATCATGCATAATGGGCATAATAAACTGAAAAATATAAGATTATCAAATTGTTAAACCATATTTGATTTAAAAAAGCTTACTAACAGAAGCTTGACTCTAAATCTGACATTTTGAGTCATTGAAACCCTTATCTAATGTCAAACCACATTAACAAATTTATATAAGTATACAATTATTACAAAATAAGTAATTTCATGATTTATATATTTTATGTACATTATACCATAATTATATGCGAATTTAAATATTTTATATTGTTAGACATGTACAATATGGAAATTCTATAATATTACTCCTTGTATTTATGGTATGCATATTGCATTGATCCAAATATTTTAGTAAACAGTGTATTAAACAGTAAACAGTGTAAACAGTGTATTAAACAGTGTAAACAGTGTATTAAACAGTGTAATACAGTATTTGGAAGAAAACTCATGGATGTTTGTACATTATTTCTTTTATTTGACTGACATTATTATTTTTTGACAATCATTTTTTTTTTATAATACTTATTTCAATTAGATGGTATGCCATATAATAAAATAGCTAGGTCCTTGTGGTATGTCTGACTTTTAATGGACATCCATTTGAAGAAGTTCTTATGCATCTATTCAGGTTTATGATTAGTTTTTATCTACTTTTTTCCCAACATATTTTTACTATTAGAAATTATCAGCTTTTTAATATTTAATAAATGTAATACCCATATTGATAATTATGAATTTGAATCTATTGCTACAATACATTTTTTATTTTTATAAAAAATGAAGCTATTGAAAAATCTGTGAAATATAATGAAAGAGTAATATTATTAAATAATGAGCTACACTACAAATAAAAATGTCAAGTTACACAAAATAAATTCATTACATAGCTAAAGTTAAACTTAATAGACACCAATCCAATTGTCAGATTTACTGTCAAGTTATGGAACTAAAAAAAATCAGATTTAAATATTTCCACTGATATACACTTGACAGACCCATTTGTCAATATGGTTTATATTTTTTTGTTGTTGTTGTGGCCCGATTGGTAACTGTGAAAAGTTATTACATAATTATATTATACCTTAATTACATAGAAACTGTAAAAAAGTTTCTAATTGGGCTGACCAGTTTAAAACTTTTCACAGTTCCCAATTGGGTCACCCCATTCTCATTCACAGGAAAGGAAGTATTAAATAACTAATTACCATTATTTTTGTAATCAATATTAGTAAAATATTTAGTAAAATATATTTGCTCATGAATTATACGAGTTAATCCTACTATTTTTGGCTACCAAAACAAGTGGGTCGTAAAAAATAATTTTATTAAAAATAAAACCAGTGAATAAGATTTAACGTTTAAATTATATAATAATTGATTCAGCCTCCCTGATTTGATTATAAGAATAGATAGACTTTTTAAGTTATATAAAAAAAGAATCTACGTAAAATACTTGTTTTTAAGTTTATTTAAAATTGTTTATAAATAAAATCATTGAGTCATATTAACAAAACTACTATAAAATAGAATTTGTTTAGACAGTGCTATCTTAGATTATACTTTAAATGTACTAAATAATATGCTCTGAAGTTGCTAATAAATTATTTGCTTGTAGTCCAGTCAGGTAATAATTTAGGTTTGTTCAAAAGATAAAATTTATCTTTTGAAACACAATATTAATCAATTTTTAATATATTTAGGGATAATTATACTGGACAAGAGTGATAATACTGGTAATGATACTCAGTGTTGTGTCAGTAACTTAAAATAAACTTAAAATTTATATAATTCTATGGTATTGAAATAAAGATATGAATATAATCAATACCTCAATAAAGAAACTTGATAAAAATTCACCTATAGAAATAAATACTTATAGTCCTATACTATATATTATCTATTTCTATGCATTCACCTACATAAAATACCACACTCCAGGAGTGAGAGTGCAAAAATCAATGGACTTCCAACTAGACTGTGCTCAGCGCTGAGCAATATAATGATAAAAAGGATGGTCTTCTATCTGTCTAAATAATTGAATGGAATTTCCCTTGACACTTCATCAACATCATAAAATCATAGAGTAATGATCACATCAACATGATTGATAAAGTTTGTTCCTGCACTTCTGCTAATAGCCATATTTATAAGAAACAATTTTTAT
This sequence comes from Monocelis spectator, assembly GCA_036784945.1. Classification (NCBI taxonomy): domain Eukaryota; kingdom Metazoa; phylum Platyhelminthes; order Proseriata; family Monocelididae; genus Monocelis; species Monocelis spectator. The sequence goes on along the minus strand of JAYMFX010107217.1, from coordinate 2,412 downwards.
GCGCGGAAAATATTTTTTTCTAAAATACAGAATTTATTGATAAAATTTCAAAATACATACTCATAAATTATAACAATTTAAATTCAAAAGTTATCAAAACCACATGCTAACAGACAAGTACATATAACTATATTATTTACTAAAATACAATTCATTGCACAAAATGTCTAATTAGAACAGAAATAAAAAAGGTAAGCGGTCATGAGGTTCTATGAAATAATACAAATAAAATAAAATTATAAAAAATACAGGGTTGTAAAAAGAGATCATTATTGTATGCAGGTCAACTCATCCAAACTACATCATAACAAAATGTAAAAACAAACAAGGCATGAAATCATGTAAGATAAATAAATATCAAAGGTAAAATGATGCGATAAGATATCCGTACAAGATACGAAAAAAGAACAACTATATTTAAAATATAAAAAACAACACACTAACAGATTTCGATTAAATTATTTGATTGATTCTTCGATTTAAGTTTAAATCAACTCATTATGGAGAAACAAACAAGTTTCTTATGCCACAATACCTATCAATAAACATAATTACACGAATATATTCTTATTTTTAATGTAAGTATTACGTAATCATGTTTCACATTCATGTTCACGCAAGCAGCCCAAAAAATTAGAGAATCAATAAAACCATGATAGGTATACAAATTAGTTTAGTGTTCTACTTCACATTTCTGAAATAATAACGGGGAGAAAAAAAGATTCTCAGAAATATTTCATGAAATGTGTATATATTAGTATTTTTGAAGAGAAGAAAAATTGATAGCCAAATAATTATCATCAATTTTAAATAAAAAAAATCTCATAAAAATAAATAAAATAGCACCACTGGAGATTTCTATAGTGAAAAAAATAATACTCAAATAAATAGAATAGGAGAAGTTGCTCCCTTAAACGAATAAAAATTATTTAACAAAATGCAAAAGGTTTTGAATCATAATAATTTGACATCTTTGATACACATTCTTTAAATTAAACTGTAATAGATAGAACCTTAATCAAAAAGCTATTTTAGAAGTGAAGATGGGTTGAAATATTTATGGCATCTCTTTAAATCAAAGATGAACAATAAAAAATACAAATTTCCTCTGATAAATGCGAGCTCCAGATAATAAAGACACATCAATAACAACAAAAACAGAGACTAACTCTTAATAATGCGAGTGAAAATAATTCGTTCAAACTTTAAATGTCAATGACTCAATGACTTCAAAGAGGGCAAAATTTGAAAAACAACCCCCCCCCCAAAAAAAAAGTTCTTCGAAAATAAAAGTAAAGCACCAAAAAAAAACAGAATATGAAATCTCAGATATTTAGCACCAATTAAATGTTTCATAATATTCAACAAACAAACACTTTTAAAAATTGAAGAATATCTGGGTCTTCATCAAAATAAACCATAATGAATAAAATGAAATAAATGCCTATAGCGCGAATTTTAGGTTTGAATTTTTATCCACTTCAATATAATTAATCTGTTTTAATCCATCCCATCGAAATTTACGACATTAATATATGATACAATAGTCGATGAATGATGTTATCAGAGAATTGCATAGTTATTTGTAAGGACAAGGAGAGGGGGAATACTCAATTGAGACAGAGTAGTTGAAAATAAAAACGTCAGCTAAAACTAAAATTCAAATGCTGAGCGATATGGTTGTTAATTGTATTGCACAGTCTAGTGGTAGAACGCATTTCTACTGGCTGCATACTCAGTATTCACAAAGTCAAACCCGGAGAACACGTCAGCACCTAGAGCGGCCAACTCTCCAGAATGCTCAACGGGAGTGAGAACCGGTTTTTCATTGGTAAAGTCGGTGTCGAAATTCGACAGGTCATAGCGAGAACGCAATTTGGGTCTGAACGGTGGCGGTATTCGGCGCTGTTCCAACATATTCCAGTCGAGTGATCGATAGAATGGATGACGCAAGATGAGTTTGGGATCTTTTCCGAGACGCCGAGCGGGTGACTTTGTAAGAAACTGAAATTTAAAACAAATAGCATATTGCTTTATAATAATAATACAATGTTAAGAGTTAAAGAAAATAAATTCAAGAAAAGGAATATATGATATACCTTCGATATGATATCAATAGATAAAGGATTAAGGGGAGGGAAAGTAACTTCTGAATGAGAAATGGCATGAAACAGATCATCTTCGCTGTCTCCTTCAAATGGAGGCGCTCCCGCCATCATCTCATACATGAGAACACCTAGAGCCCACCAGTCGACCATTTTGTCATATTCTTGTTCAGCCAATATCTAAAAATTAACAACTTGAAAATGAAGATCATATTGTCTGATTTAATCTTTATGTCTGATTCAACATCCAGTTGAATTAACACGCAGTATAAGAAGGCTTTCAAATTGTCATTCTTTTGTAGAGAGC
>JAYMFX010107106.1:0-12948 GCA_036784945.1 Monocelis spectator | reverse complement strand
ATTTCAGATGATGCACATTTATTTATTAAGGCTAGATAGGACATGTTCGTTCTAGACGAGGAAGCCAGAATATTAGTTGATTTCTATGCTGATGACTGACTACCAGCAATCAGCGATTTTACAAAATATTTGAGCATTTATGACCTGGCGAGTTACCGCTTGGTACAAAATTTCATTAAAATCGGTTAAGGTTAAGGGCTTGAAAGTCTAAAGTTATCGATGCTCGAAAAAATGCGATTTTTGCCCGGCCATATTTCGTGAAGTAGTTGATCGATCTTGGTGAAACTTTGTCCATGTCTTAATATCCAACCTGTATATAGCATGCGGCTGTAGACCGTTATGAGCTAACTAGCCTATTGCCATAGGCTTAGATAATAATAAACAACAAGATAAGGAATTAGAAATTACTGAAAGCATGCAGAATTAAATCGTTTTGGAAACGGTTGGATGTACAATTAAAGCAAAAGTGTATTTGCAATATGAGGATATAATTATTGCGCTCAAATGTATTAAGAATAGAGAAACAATCCTGCATAACAAATTTAAAGGAAAACTTTTTTACATAAATTATAAAATCTTGTGTTAAGGGAGTTGAGAATGTTGCATGTGATCACAGTAGGTTCACTGGGAGAACTGTAGTTCGAACGTAAAAACGGTGTCTATGGTATATTGTCGTTTTTGACCGAAAAAAGTGTAAAACGTCCATCTAAAGCGATTGGGCATCTAAACGTCCATGATTTTCGTTTTCTTGGGGTTAATAATTTTATATTAAAACTGCACCATTTACATATTTCGTTCGATTTGTACTGTAATTAGGATTTATCAGAAATGTTACCAATTTCGAGTTGCTATCGTCAACATATTTAATTGTAACGTCAAAGTCGCTTAGCATTATCACGAAAGGAAGAGGGCGTAAAAGCGTGCCATGAGGAACTCCCGCGTGAGTCTCTAGCTACTCTGAGAAGGTGTTTTGGTATTTTAAGGAGGGTTACCTGGTTTATAAAAAAGCCGCTGTCCACATGATAAGATACAAAGATATATTGCTGCTAAGAAGCCTGTTGATGAGGATGGTAATGTCTATTTTTTAAAGGTTTTGCAGTATTCTAAAAGTAATAACCGTAATATGAGGTCTTTATCAGTAACCTCTGAAAATTTGTGGTATAAAGGAACTAAGGCATGTGCAGAAGAACTGTTTTTAACATGAATCTGCTTCCATTGTCTTTGGATCAGTATTTTCTTTATGACTTTTGCCAGAATTTTCGTTAAAAAAATTGGTCTAATGTCAGTTTCGATGTCCTGTGGTGGCATAACTTTAGCGCAATGTTGGCGTTGATTCAAATTGGGAGCCAGTACCGTTCACGAATGCAGGACGAAATAATTAATGTAACAGGAATGTTAATGGTTTGAGCAGCTTCCTTAATTAAACAAGCAGGAATATTATCGACTTGTTAGAGTCTAATGAGTTAACGTCCAACATAGAATGGATTTCAGATTTAGGAAATAATTGAATCAGAGGGAGTGTATTCTAGATCTTACGTTTTTTACATTTGCCATCAGTAAATATTTGAAAATGAATGAAATTAATATAGCATTTATACACTGATTTGAAGGGCATAAATTCCAAACATAGATTAGTCCGCGTAGCGCTCAAAGATGTTTGATATTTGTGCTATGTGTTAATGCTACATATATTGTACTATTACAGACAATTAAAGTCCCTGGGAATTTTATGGAATTTCATTTGTTAATACGCCCTTAGATAGTACCTCTCATATCATTGAAGAGATAAGAGAGTATCGAAGAACGCATTAAATTTCGATAGAATCTGAGGGTTACTTTAGTTACAAAGGATAAAATAATAATTTTATATGTTAAATGTTAAATTGTAACAGAAATATACACTTTGCATATTTCTACCCTGTAATGTGTGCAAAGATGTTGGCAATCTACTAATTTCATTTATTTCACTTCTTACGACATTAAAAAGATGTCAATATTATTTTCTAGAAAATTCAACCATATAGTTTTCTAAATACCCCACATTTATCTTGTAATTATTTTAATTGTGGGAACCTGATGCACATTGATAAATAGCGAATTGAATGGGTGTTTTCTAATTAAACATCCTACATTGTACAAAATTATACAAGCTAATAGTGTTAATTGGAACACAGCAATTGTAAAAATGTTTTATGATTAAAGTGGTATGAAATTTGCCATTATTTCCGAAATTTTAGGTGATGAATTGTTATTGGTGAATTTTAACTAAAAGCTATAACCCAACTGCAACAAATATGATGTTTCATTTAGAAAAAAGAATTAAAAAATGTTCAATGGCTGAATATTACAAAGGAAACGCTTAAAACATGGATAGAGTATTAATATAATTATAAACATTATTTTGCAGCAGTAATGATTATTTTCTTGATAATATGAACATTTCAACAAACGCTTTATATTAAGATTTAATTAACCGTTTATATCAATATATATATATTTATTATATACGTATATCATAAGGACATTTTTATTGAGATTTAGAGACATTTTTCATGTTTATCATTTTCACAATTTTATATTTTACATGTTTGCGGGAAAATCGATAATACGAGCAGTCCTTTAAAAACATTACTTTATTAAAATTCCACAAATGATGATATTGCATATTTCAATAATATTTGCATATTTCAGTCAAACATAAATAAAGTTCATAGGGTATACTAAAATCTTAACTTGGAAGAAATTTTCCATGAATGGGAAAGGTATGACTAATCCATAATTTATATCCATTTATTTATTCAGATATTATTTACTGATTTAATCTTTGAGTAATTTGTATTCATTCTATGAAGTATTATTAATGCTTCAATTAAATTTTCCTTTTAAGTTAAAAGAAGAAATATGAAAGTCCTGCTGTTAATATTGATTATAACGAACATCTGTACTGCTAACCAGGATAGTAAGTAAGTAATACTTTATAAGCAAATTTAAAAAATAAATAACTTTACATAATATATTATAAATAACTGTTACAATGTATTACATAATATATTATATTTTAAAAGTTTCAATGTATGTATTAAATAATATGTCATATACATATGACAGTTATATTACATAATATGTTATAAATAACAGTTACAATTTATTTACAGATTCCGTAAAGAAAATATATAAGGTTTTACATCGTCATTTAACACCAGCGCTTTATTCAGAGAGTAAGTATTTAAAACTACTTTGCTAATTATCTATTAAATATTTGTAACTTTATATTATTATTATAAAAATATTTTGCTGTTTATACAATGCAGCCATTTAAGCAATTTGTTTCATTGGCTTTATTAAATTGAATTAAAATTGAATTAAAACTAATATACCTCCTATAAATAAAAAAATATATTTGTTAGCTCAACAGAGATTGTTTTAGTTTTCTTTCTTGAAGCTAACTGATTGTATTTCAGTTCTTTTTGGGGTTTGAGTTAACAACCTTTTTTGGAACTTTGGGCTGATATAATAGTGAAAACTATAAGATAATAAAATTTGTGAAAATAATTTCTGATATTTTGTAATTGACCGTCCAAAAAAACGCTCCAATTCTATGGAATTTTGTTTGTTAATGTATCTAGGTCAATATCGCTGGCTGACTTTCGCAATATTACTAATTATTACGATCATTTAAATAATAGTCCGCTTTTTCGTGATTCAGCAAAATCCAAAGATTTACATAGATAATGTCGAAATATAATAAAGTTATTCATCAAATAATATGAATATCAATAATTATAGTCCGAACGAAGTGAGTATTATAATTTTATTGATATTCATAGAAGAACTGTATAATATACATATATTCATTACAACTAAAAAATAATAAATTTTATTTAAAGGGATTCAACATTTTATGACAGAGAGGATTAAAACATAATCGTTTTAGACATCACGTCCGTAACCATTTCGGCTGCAAATCATTTTCATTTGTATATAATAATGAATTAATAATAGGAATTTCTCTCTTTTTAATACACAAAGGGCACACAACATAAGCTGCGGATGTCAAACCTACCAAAAATGATAGTAAAAATATGATTTTCAACGTACTACTCGCCATTGGAGTAATGGGCATTGTTTTTATATGTGGGGTATTTGCATTTTGGTATTTTATGGTATTTAAGAAATGAAAAACATCTTCATATTTTATAACAAACATTTATTAAAATACACAATGCTGAAATATTTTTTTTTAACTACTACTACTAATAAAGTATATATACGAATATTTTTTCTTTTGAATAATCGAATTTGTTCAGTCTAATCAAATAATTCAACAGCTTCGTACTCACGTATCTCAAGTTTAATTGATATTTAGCTATGCTTACCAAACGTATACTGCGTTATACTGATTATAAAACATTATGTTAAATTAATGTATCTATTTTTGAGTTATTTTGCAATGCCAGATAGCCCTGAATTCAAATTTCTTAAATATCGACATTATAGGTTAGACATTTTAAGCATAATATTTATTAGAAGTTTAGAAACCTGCAAGATCATCTTCTATAACGCTAAACTTCTATCTAACCCATCTTAAATAGATTAGTTGCTTCTTTGCAACTGTTATTTTAGAAGTTAGATGCAATTTTAGCAAGTAAACGCCTGTTATAGAAATGTTCAATAGTACGTTATTTTATAAAAACTAAGAAATTCCTAAGAAATTCAATCTATATAGGTAGCATTGCATTGTTGATATTTAAAAAATCCAATTTAGGGCTATCTGCGGGCGAAATAACTGTCGTCGCTTTTCTCGTGAAATAAAGTATCACGTAAGACAATGCCTATCTAGATTCTAATGTCTAATTGTGTTTCCCAATACAAGGAATGAGATAAGTTGACCGTCTTGATAAAAATATGGTTGGTTATCTAATATTCTGCAATACAATTGTTAAAGAATATATGAAGAAGCGTTTTCGCTTTTTTATGTAGATAATACAATACCTAAATTCATCTAATAAATACAGTAAGTACGTACAAGTGAGTTGCATTGAAAATAATAATTTACTATATGATTCTCAATACATGCAATAGTATTTCTCTATTCAAGATATGCTGAGTAAAGTATTCTAAGTTACTTTTATCTGTAAAAAATCGAGTTTAATGCACTTGCTATATGAACAATCACTTCTAAAGAATTCTGTGTTATAGCTATGTGGTAATCGGACAGTCCAGAAATATGCAGATTATTCAACTTAAAATATAGATTACATAAGAAAACCTATTCTAATGCTTATGAAATATGTTTTATGTTAAATATCCGGAGAAAATGGGAAATTTGACCTGTTATTAGGTAGGCAATATTGATCCCCATAGCAACCGGGCACTAAAATGGTCGATGGATTTTTACTCCTCACCGTTGAATACCATTTGTGTTGTGTTAATATTTGAAGATGTGGCTGAAGATGATGAAGAAGAAGAATGAATACAAAATTTCAAAACATTTAGTTCAGAAGGGGTCTTTCTAGAGAGATATGAAAAATAGCACATTTTCAACAATACATATTACTAACTTGGATTAAAGTTAAGGGGAGGTGTTACACCTTAAATTTTCCTATCTCCGTAATGTTAAAATTGTCAATCTTTATGTACCTTTTACAAAAAAAACTACTCAACTAAGTTTTCTGAAATTTTCAGCACTGTTTTATAACATGGTATCATATATTTTAAGCTAAAATTATTGTAATTGAAAGAGTCAACATTAATTTTCAATATGAATCCTAAAATGACCCATAAAATAGCATTAAATACATAACTGTGACACTCAAAAATAACTGTAAAAAATAAATTATTGCATGAATAATATTAATAGTAGGTAAAACTGTTCAATATATCCATAGGAAGTAATGCTCAAAATTTCAGCTTTATATCTATTATAGATGTTTCATAAAAGGTACATAAATATTAAAAAAATACATTTTGAGATAAACGGCTTTTTGTGATTTAATTTTAATTTTAAAGGTAGATACCAATTATATAATGGCTGAAAATGATTTATTTATACAAATAGGGCTATGATAAAATGACATAAGTGATTGAAAGCATATAATAAGCTGTATAAGACTGTAATGAATGAATATTATTGTCAACATGAGTTAAATGCATTGATGAGATCATTGAGCTACTAAGCATTCATAAAAATAAATATGTACATTACAAATAAAAATAATGTAATGTAATGGACTACAGAGAATTTACTTAAATTGATCAATTATAAAAAGATTGGTGTATATTATAGATAGATATCATCTGACTTGTAGTTAGATTCATGTTCTATTTAATCATCAGATGAGATTCACTCAACAAACACCGAATGTCAATGCTATGTAAAGAGTAATCTTTTGTCTTTTGAAAGAGTAATCTTTTGTTTTTATTGTTAGCCTTATATATATTGATTCTATGCTTTAAAATCGCAGTAAGTCCACCTTGATAGACAAAAATAGTTTACACGTCATTTTTAATTATTTGTATGAAAATGCAGAGAATAAAGTAAACAGATATAACAAACATTTTTATAATACTCTTTTTGAGCTAATGTCCGCTTGATCTTACAAATTCAAAAATGATAAAGATATCAAGTGGAGATTATTGATTTCGTCAATATATCACAGATTCAAATGATAGATTATATACATACATATGAAATCAAGTATTTTGAAATAAAATGGACTGTTACAAGTATTACAATCTAACCAATGTTGACCAACAAACGATTTAACAATTTTATGCTCTTTTACTGTAATACAGAAGAGACGTTAGTTTTACCTATGTAAACGTGATCAGCATCAATCACGCTTACAACTAAATTCGTAATTGAATAGTCTTATCCTTAAGAGATAAATAAATCTTTATCTTAGACGAATTAAAAACAACCGAAACTTTTACATTGCATCTGCTATACCTAACCATAACCGCTTTTAATTAAGAATACGGCCTTATATTTAGATATCTTTATAACATTATTATCTCTTCAACTTATTTCTTTTCATTTCAATAAGAATATCATTTGGTATGTCTCATGAGGACATGAATTCAGAATTAATAAGAATATCATTTGGTATGTAAATATGAACGAGACATAAATATATAACACTTCTTACATTAAGTTACGTCAAACTCTTATTTAGACTTCAAAACTGTATCCTGTGATTCCGAGTAAAATATATGCAAGGTATTTTCAGGCCATTCAAGCCAATATTCATTTATCACTTTTTATAATTCGAAATTTCCTTTCCTTCTTAGCAATGATATACACTATTTAATACTTCTGCTTTTAAAGGTTTTTGGTTACTCTTGACATCTTACTGAAGTTACTAAAATTTATTGTAACTCTAATAACTATTTTAACGTACCTAATAATGTATAATTTGTCAGACCTGAAATTTGATATTGTATAAATTACTTATTAATATATTACTCTGTGTTTAGACATGAACAATCATGAAAGTTGAAATGAGAAATACCGTAGTTTTCTTTAGCATCATTTTCGTTACTTTGCCAAGAATATCCCTTTCTGTTCGTGGATGGTGTTCACAAAGTGTAAGCATCATATCTATTATTACATTCCCGATTAGTGAAATAGATTTGCCATTTAAAATCATATTATACACAATCAGACAACCATATATATTTAATAATAATAATAATAATAAAATTGTATATTTGATATTGAGAACTGTACAATTGAAATCGGTACAGCTGAATTCATAGATAGCTAGATATTGTTGAGCATTAAATAATGAAACTATTTAATCTGCGATTTGTAACTGTAACTGGTAAATAATTACATGTGATCTTTTTGAAAAATAAGAGAGAGATCATGCAATCTTAAATCTGGACACTTTTTCATATATACTTCAAAAAATAAATAGATAATATTCACTTACATACATATAAGAAATCAATAAAATCAATAAAGCTATCTACTAATATTCTGTGATTATCAGAACTGTGTTATTTCAGAGTGTTGACAATAGTGAATGCGTATCAAGACCAGAGTACGGTAAGATAATACATTTCATTTGATGTTATTTCACATTGAGAACAATTTAAACTTAGCTAAGAATCTCTTATAATTAGATTTTTAATTTCAGAAAATCGATGTTTTTCTTATCATGACTACAATTACTACTATGTCGTATCAGTCTGCAGAAATTTCTATGACGCCCAACGATATTGCGCTGAACATAACATGGTATTGACAACAATAAGAAGTAAATCCCAAAATGTGAGTTAACTTAAAAAAGTCTAAAAATAAAGAATATTAAGAGTTTCTTATAAGTCCATGTGTTATTTATTGATATCATTTACAGTAGAACCTCCGATTAACGCCCTATAATTTGCCAGACTGTATAATTTTAATTTGTTTATTTTCTCAATACAATTTAACTTTATTGTTATTAAATAAAGGAAGCACAATGCATTTAAGCCAACAAAAACTATACTCGTGTCAAAGCAGATCTCGAATCTAATTGGTTAATCTTTGTTTAAAAATCAAATAAATGTGCGATGGAGCCCCTCTTATTTTATATTTGTCAGAATAAAATGCATAGAATTAATTTTGGATATTTTTGGTCAGGAATAATACCACCAGTAGTATAGTTTATATCAAGGCCACTAATATTTACTAACGCTGTTTATTGATTTTTGACGTGTCAAGCGCTGTAGTTTAATATAAAGTTATTCATATCATTTGATGAATATCTTTATTATATTTCGACATATCTATGTAAATTTTTGGATTTTGCTGAATCACGAAAAAGCGGACTATAACTAATCGTAATAATTAGTAATATAGCGAAAGTCAGCCAGCGATATTGACCCATATCAATACATTAACAAACAAAATTCTATAGACTTGGAGGGTTACTTTAACGGTCAATTACGAAATATCAGAAATTATTTTCAAGGAAATTAACACTGCAACATAGATAGGCCTATGGAGTAATATAATAATAATTATTCAGCGCAGAGAAAAATTATTGAGTTTTTTAAATGATCAAAATTTTAATTGGTCTGTCTTGATCAGAAATAAAGTCGAAGACACGAATTTAATAGAAAAACAGTTGCGTTGATCATAATTAGGTCGTTCAATTTAATAGAGGAAGTCGTTATTCAGAGGGTCTCTAAAAAGAGGTTCTAGATCTACTTATCAGGCGAACATATTTTTTTTATAAATTAAAAGTGTGAAACTTCCCCTTTATAGGTTTAAGAAAATCATCTATCTCTGTACTACAGATGTAGATTGTAGAATCTTACTTCTTACCTCTCTTAACCATAGTTTTTACATAAAGGTCAATGTATAAAACCTATATGTAAATGTATATAAACCCTTATAATATAGTTTATAAATGACCAACTCAATAAATTTCAAAATATTTTATATTAAAATGATAATATTGATATTTTGTAATTAATAGTTGTGGCTAGCTGAGAAGTCTTGTCACGGAGTAAATGAAATTACATGGGTTGGAGTGAGGAGAGGATGGAAGGGGTCACAAACTTGGTTTAATTACGATGGAACAGCAATTCCAGCTGACAGGTAACTCATTAGTAAGAAACAAAGTATGTATAAATATGGACGGAGTAGGAGAACTACCATGGAATACCAATTCAATACAATTAGTTAATAGTAACAACAAAGAGAAATACAGATTTATTACTTTGATTGGAATACCAATCGTCTAAAAAATTACTAAACTAAGTAGAATCAATACAAATAAATTAAATTTTATGCATAGCCTCTTTGTGAATTTTGATATTCGAAACCCTTTCCATATTTCAATGAAAAATCATTTGTTGTATGGAGTATGGAGGTGCACACATGAATAATATCGGTGAATTGTGAAGGCTGTCTAATAATTATTCTGCTTTTAGTTCTAGTTTCTGGATAGATAGACATGAAAGTCAAAGACATGGCGGTATGTGTGTAACTTATGGTTACGGGTACAGTCAGAAATGGCGTATCCATAATTGTGTATCAGATCAAGCAAAATTCATTTGTCAAACGAGAATGCCCAACTGCATGAAACATTGTAAGTCAATTAAGATATAATAAAACTATTTACACAACTACATTCAACAAGTCTATGCTCGATCCAGAAAGGCAAGTGCATGGATTTTCATTTTTTTCTGTTAAAGGACGACCATATTCTCGCTGGTAAAATGACCCTCTGATTTTATAAATAAATAGATAGACAGGTAAAAAGATAATTGCTAAATGAACTATTGATAGGCGCAAATTTTCAAGTAAAAATCGTTGTACACAATACGAATAATAAAGTTAAAATTTGATAGAGTAGATAATGCCACAGCTCCTCAGTCTGTGGTCGAGAGTCTCTCTTAACTGGTAAAAGTTCGTATTAAAGATGTAATGAATTCTTTAGAATTTTGTTTAAACATTCAACGTCTGGGATCCTGTCATCACAAAAATGTCACTTTTAAACCGGTTAATGAAACTCTGGATAGAACACACATTCTGTCTTCTTTTAGAATGAATCCCCACCAGGCTTGTGAGCCTTACATTGATTAGTGTGATATGATTAGTCACGCTTATGATATGCTAATAACATTGAAGATATCTTGTTTTCTGAGTGTACAATTTCTGAAAATAGCGTGGATATGATTGTTTAAGTTATTTAAGGAATTCATTAATGTTTCCAGAATATGTATCTCACAGATGCGCTGTATTTTTCCTAATGGGTTATGACAACATTAAATAGTATTTCTATAGATTAAAATGGTGTTGTCATAGATATCTGATGCGCGTTGCGCGTGTTGACCCACGCGCAACGACTGAACCATAGAGTAATAATTAATACAGAGCTCCATCTCTTGACAAATCAGTGCATGCAGTTGATATTATAAATTTTTTATAGTATATTGACCCCAAGGATTACAAAACTGTTTTTTATTTTATCCTATCTTAAATATTTTAAAAGTTAGGGTTTACACTACTATGTAGGGGATAATACCATGTAAGTAGTATATTATAGAATTACAATATATTTAGCATAATTCGCTTATAAAATCATTTATGGTTAATATATAGATTATAATTAAAATAACTACATGTAAACAGATGACATTTAAGAAAATATCAAAATAAAACATCCTAGTTAATAGTAGTAGTACAACAGAAACTAGCATAATTTATACATTTGAAAAATGTGATTACGGTTCTTTTTTTAACTTTTTTAACTTGTTATTATGGTTAACTTTTAATTTCTCATTTCTGCGCTTACAATATGTTCGTATAAAAAAATTTGAAAAATAGTTTAACAAAAGAGTTTGAACTGAACTACGGCACTTCTCATGAATGAAAGAGAAATTGAAAGGGCAGCTAATTTCTGTATGCTGAATTATCACTTCAGAGATTTTATTTAAATGTGGAACCTCTTTCAAAATTGTAAAGGTCTTTCTCTTCATCTCTTCAGCTTCCTTAATGATAATATCTTTAGGGTTGAATAGTACTTAGTACTACAATGAATAGTACTACAATTATCAGTATAAGTTTTGTAATGAAGAAACAAAGGCTTTAGATCATTCTCTAATAAAGATTCAATACATGTTTTGCAGTCAATATTTCTTCTTATATGGGTCTGTCTATAATTAACGTACCACAAATTGATGAGAGGGCCAAAAAATAAAACATAATTATTTTTTCTAAACTTAACAAAATTTTGACAAATCAAAGTTACTCTTTTTGGAAAATTTGTTCTACAAATTTTTTAAACATAATTGGCCTCTGTACACAGTCATTTAATTCGGATGTAACAAAAGCGACAAAATACAGTGATTCAAATCATTAGATATCACAATAAACTCTTTTCTGAAAACTTTTTCCTCATCCCAATAGTATGCCACAACTGGGAAAATTGATATTGAATATTGTAATTATTTTATGGTATGTATTAACCTCACTGTGGGTCATTTTACTTTGGATGTAACGAAAGCGACATAATAAAGTTTACAATTTATATTAAAATAAAATCTAAAACTTTTCCAGCATACAATGAATAGATATATAATTAATTTTGAAACATGTCTGGCATCATATTTATGCTACTGTTTTAATTTTAACTTAATCATAAAAAATAGTTGTCATATAAAATCAGTCTATGTTATATTTATTCATTTTTGTAATATTATATTGATTTTCAAAGTATGAGACCAGGATAATATAATTATTGATTGCATCATTCGAGAATTATTTATTATTTATTCATTAGTGTACAAATAATTATGTTGTTATATATATATTAGCCTCTCTGTATGTTATTTTACTTCGGATGTAACGAAAACGACATCATAAAGTTTTAAAAATTTAAATTAAAATAGAATCTGGAACTTTCCCAGTATACAGTAAATAGACGTATAATTAAATTTGAAACATATATGACATCATACTGTGTTGATGTCATATTTTTGTATTTTTGTAATATTATATTAACTTTCAAAATATGAGACTAAGATAATATATAATCATTGATTACTATCTCATAGTAATTAACATCTGCCCATTTAGTTTTTATATTCAAATTTGTAATATACAACAACCACCACAAACATAATAAATCATCTATTTCCTAGTACAGTAGTTTGGTGATCACATTTTTAATTGAATAAAATATCTTTTAACTTATCATAGGAGAGCCAAACTTGTAATTACAACTTGTTTAATCACGCATAAATAATATTAATCATGCATTTTATTAATTCGAATCGCACGCCTGAAAACTGGAAACGATATCTATACAAAAATAGCACATTAAACCAACGGATGTAACGAAAGCGACGTGGTACGTTAATTTTAGACAGACCCATATGATAACCCGTTACATACGCATATGCCTCATGGCATGCACTATCCGACTCATCTATATCAACTTCAGGAGAGCT
>JAYMFX010106884.1:0-12950 GCA_036784945.1 Monocelis spectator | reverse complement strand
ATTGATTTTCTGATTTGTAAATATTCTTCTTTTGCAAAGTACATACATATACTTGATAGCAGATTCTCACCTTTTTTTATCAAAGATCAAATTTCAATTTAATAAATGATTCGTAAAACGTATACTTAAAAATAATGAGAATATTTTAAAAAATAGTATAGGCCGACTCGTCAAAATGACTAAGATTTCCCGTTTTACGTCCCGGATATTGTAGTAGTCCCTGAGAAATGCTCAAAAACTAAAAAACGTTTCCATCTTTAAATAAGATGATTTGAGGCAATATTTTTTGACAATAAATAAATGGAAGATTAGTGTCTCTGTCAATATAATTCCGGATTTCTCTCGTCCCTGTCCATTTTCTTCTTTTACTAGTAGAGACAAGTCACACAATGTTCTCGGGAGCGAGCTATGAATCAACATTTGTCTTAAGGCTGATCAAAATAATTCATTCAGTATACATTAATTCTAAATACTACTTACATTTCATAAGTAGTAACATGATTTGATAAGTAAAATACTATTTCGTTAATAACTAACCCCTTTCCTAAGAGAATAGCATGGAACAATTTCAAATTTTCTGCAGATACCACACGATAGAGTTGAGTGCTGAGCAGAGTTAGCAAAGTAGTCACACACTCCCAGTGCAAGCAATAGGTCCATTTACTAAAAAAGAATACATTTTCTACGGACTTTACACTGCTTTACATGGAACCATTAATCGCTTCAAAACTTTATTGGCTCTATCCGATTAACGGTATGTGGTCTACAGTAGCTTATTTGGAGAAACCACAGGCGCCAGGAACAAGTAATGTTAATATATTGGTTTACCTTTAAGAGGTCAAAAAATAATACCTTAATAAGGAACCGCAAAAAATGAGGAATTTGAAGTGAAACCCCTCGATAAAAATACTGAACTTATAGTACACTCACGTATTTGGCAATTCTACAATAACTTCCATCACTTGCTCAATAAATTGCTCGAGTAAATTAGGATCAAACTCTTCAGTATTTTCTAAAAGGTGAGTAACCATTATTCAGGATTATAAGGAATAGTGATAAAATGAAGTGAATAAAATTATACTGAGATAAAAACAAAAACAATAATTACCTCCATCAGGAATTGGAGACAATTGATCGAAGACTAAATCTTCTGACAAATTCTCGATAAAGAAATGGAAACAACTGCGAATTATAAATAGCGCATTGAAGCACTGCTGAACAAGGAGATTTCTGAAATAAGAATTCAACTGGTTAATTCTATATCCAATAAGATAATCACGACTCATGAAGTCAAAATAATAAACTTACTCTTCATTAAAGTTACCATCGGCAAGCAATATTTTCTTTAATTCAATAACTCTGGTTAGAAACACAGTAATTAAAGAGGGAAAATTACCAGTCTTCAGATTGTAAACAGCCAGATTCTTTAGAACCATGAATGTTTGCTCTTCAAGCAGTTTATAGTCAGAGCTGAAACAGAGAAATTAATTTTCATATTTTGTCTAATTCAATATTTATTCGATTAAAATGATACACAAAATGATAATACCTTTTGATAGGTGGAACAAATGAAAATGACAGTAATTGATTCCAAAATGGATCATTTGGACAAATCTTTTCATTATTTGATAATCTCTTAAGATAAGAATTATTCTCTAATTCACTGAAACTGCTACTTCCTTGACCCATTTTTATCTAAAAACAAAATTTGTTCATACAAATGAAAAGTAGTAATATTATCTTGCATAACTTTAAAATGTTGTCCTTTATTTTGCAAAAATTAAATATCTTAAGAAATTGAATCAAATATGTTTAAATTTATAATTAATATGCTTCCATAATGTATTACTTAATTATAACATACACATTTTGTAACAAACCAATAATAGACTTTGTTCATTCATCTTTCTCTTAATTTTGTTTTTAATAAAAAAAATTGTTAGTAGACTTATTCATACTTGATTTCAAAGGTTAAATTTTTTGTATATTAACATAATTTAGTCTTTCATTTAATATACATATATATATATAGTATACTCCCATTAATGTGTCAGCCCTTGGGAAAACAAAAAGTGACAATTTATCTGATTATGGATAACTTAATTTAAATAGAGTTTTACAGAGTGTTGTTATATAGGGAACTGCCCTATATGAAGACTCAACTCTCAGTTCTATAGGGAAGTTGAGGAATCTTCTTTATTTTAAGAAATTATTACTTATATTAAACTATTCCAAATTATTTTTAGGAGGACTGTCAATAATTTCAATTATCTTAGCTACTCAGTATTTGATGTTTCATAAAAAAATATTATTAATAAGCATTTAAGATAAATTAGGTCACTAAACAATAATTTATGAATGACAATAAAATCAAAAACCTTTTTATTGCAATTAAAAACTTTCCTATAGAACTGAATCTTCATATAGGAAACTTCTCTATATGAAGACAGCCTTCATTTTAGACATTTTCTATTTACCTTTGTAAAAGTGGGGTTATTTACTAATATATATATATTCTGCAAGTACAATAATGTTTAGTATTATTAATAAATGTCACATAAGTTTAGACTAATTTCAAAGGGATTATTAATAACCTATTTTTGTTATTAGACTACTGATTTTTCATGTTAATTTGTAGATTTTTGATACCATATAGGCATATATATATACAATCAAAATAAAGTTTCAAATTTACAAGCTCAATCTATTTGAGATTCAGTTCAAGAAATTAATAGGTTTTTGAAAAATTCATGATTTTCACAATTTGAACAATACTAGATATTGTCAAAGTAAACAAAACAAGAAATACACCAATTTGCTAATAATTTTATTAATTGAGTTTAGTACACGGAAATTATGCTGTTATGCTGCTACGCAATACTACGACTTTAAACCGCCTTCTGTAATAAAATCAAACCACTTCATTAAAAGTATTTAAAATCATATTCAAATTTATTACATTTTTTCGAATGATTGAAACCCTATATATATTTGTTTCGTTGGTTAAGCGACTAAAAATAATTTTATAATACAAAATAACCAAAGAGAATTTTAAAACAGTAATCTTAATAATAATTTTCAGTAATGCTTAAATTTAAACTAGTTTAAAATTAATAAATCAAGCGGATTATATTTATCTTTTCGCCAGATTTCAAAACGTTTTAAGGATGTAATTCGGCCTTTGTATTTTAACTAAATATATTATTGCCCATTAAGGTGTTTAACGTGACAACAGATTTGTGTAAAATATAGATTCAGAAACAAGTGGAGGTGAAACAATTTAGACTTTTTCTTTTGGAAAATAATGGCACACATTTTTTGATTTAAAATAATGATATTTTTTTAAATAGACTTAAAACCCTTCATGATCTGCCTAGTTTCTTCAGTTTACAACTTTTATGTTTTTCAAAATTAATAACTTTACCCTGTATGATCTCTTATGCTGTCAATGGGAGTAAAAACTATCAATTAATTTAATTTTTCTAAGATATATGTTTTTCTAAACCACAATTTGAAAGTTATGACATTATTCCCATCCCTTTAAAGACATGAATGAGTTGGATTGGAGTCCATTGCCAACTTTTTGAATGGTAAATAGCTAAATATATTAATTTGAATACAAATTTACTAAACCTCACTTATCAACCTCTGTCCTCTGATATTGAGTTTGTACTCTTAGCTAGATATTGGCAAGGTATTATGGCACAGTTTATTTTTTGTTTTCTAATAGTCAATTGATTAATTGGAGAGCCTAGGGGCATGGTGGCCCTGTCCGCAATAGAAAACATTAACACTAGGAGCATGGCAGCCTGAAATACTGAGCTGTAATTGGCCCAACACATCAGGTGAGACAATTCATCCTGATTAACGTGGCATCCCTCTATCGATTGCATTATACAGTATTAAAGTATTGGTATGTACCATTGTGTGTACACACAACCTGAAATAGAATTATGCATCTAATAGGTCTGTGCAGTTTGTTTACTACTTAAGACAGACATAAATATGTCAGTACACACAAGCAGCTATTCTAGTATGCACCTGAAGTAAAGGGATTAAGGACATTGATATACAGTTCTGTAAATTTATAATTTGGCTAATATTTAACATGAAAAATATAATTTTATCATAGGCCAATAATTGCAAAAAAACTATGATATCAATGAAGATATTTGCCATGCCCCTAGTGTTTTCTAAGTTTATTGCAAACATGGCCACCATGCCCCTTGGCTCTTCACTTATTAATTGTATGCCAACTAGTTTATGTTTAATAAAATAAATAATGATTTGTTATAAACTATATAAGGGCTATATATTTATATATTTTGTATACTTAAATATTTTAAGGTATTTGTTTAAAGTTGTTAAGAAGATTTGATGAAACAGGTTAATTTCAAATGTTTATAACTTGGGTATAGGAAATTTAAATTCTTACTTTCAACATTTTATTCATTCATAGCTAAATTGGGAATGTTGTACAAGCGCGAACTGACTTAACAGCAACCAAACAAAAGAATTCTGAAATGGATCTTAAATATCATTTTCTTTCTTAACCGCAAATTATCTAGCTCTAAAGTTTGTACTAACATCAGTTTGCACTAAAGCAAGATTTCATATTTCTCTCTTATGACAGTTTGTGGTAAATTCAGTTTGTGCTTGCAGTATCATCCCAGATAAATTCTCTCTGACACTCTTAACTTTATAGCTTTATATTCAGTAAACTCTTCATGCTCTTCTATTTTAATCCCTATTAAATTTATGCATAGAGAAAAATCTTAAATAACACATTAATTAGACAAATGTTTGAATAAAACTCTCACATAATAATACCATCAGCAGCACTTTAGCTACTTTGTGAGGAAATTATTAAAATCTGATGATGATTGCACTCTTGATAATTGATTTGCTTAATATTTTAGAAATGAGTATCTCCAAAGTGAAAGTTATCAATTATATCAATCCATCAAACTTTGCCATTATCATTGATGATGATGGAATACTGGACAAACAACTGACTTTAATAAAACCTGAAGGCCTCAGAAAGCCAGTCTTACAAAAAGACGTACATGTCCTTTGTTTTGATACTCAAGACAATAAATGGCTTCGTGGTAGCTACATAGGTACATTTGATTGATAAATATTTTAGTCTTAATTTTTTGAATTGATAAATGGTTTTTCTACATTCCTTATTTGCCATAATTTCATCAGGACTTACTTTTATTCAAGTGATTTTCTGTTACATTTTTAATTCACTAAGAATTTGACCAATCGAAAACCTGCATATAACGAATCTTCATTTTATTAGTGCTCAAATTTTGAATGAAAGAATCAATTTTTCTCTTATTTTTTAAATTTCGTAAATTAATTGATTTTAGCATTTTATCTAAAATTATAATTTCAATCATTAGTTTATCATCAATCTTTAAATTATTGTTTAATTTATTGATTGGTCTAAAAGAGAGATGAGGGTTACAGCTAGCAACAATGAGGGCTAAAATGTGATTTGTTGTAAACTTTGTTATCAATAACTGTTGATTATAACCATGTGATTTAGTCCTTGAACAGATGTATCATTGTAGAATGACAATAAGTCATTGTAATAGTCATCAAATCCTTTCAAGGTTTGATGATGTAGAAATTCTAGAATATGATTTCGAATTGACTTCTTCTGAATTGAATTTAATATTTTTTTAAATACGAGTTGATAGGTGTAGAATAGAATGGAAATGTTCAGAAGAAAATAAAATTTTTGTTGTTCTTAGACAGAAGTTGAAAAAGATATTAGATTTCAATTTTCCCAAATTATGAATAGTTAAAACAGTTATGTAGATAAAAGCTCAAAAGTATAGCAACAACAATACTTATTTGTAGAAAACAAGAGCTAATGCAATATGACTCTCCAATCGATCTGTTAAATACGTGCAACTCTATTAATATATGTAACAATTACAAATTAATCCTAATACTTATGTATTTAACCAATTTTCGCCAATAGGAACGAAACTATGCATTTTACAAGGAAGGAATTTCAAATATGTCTTGATAGTTAAAACGGAGCACGAAATTATTTTTTTATTGATCGGTCCACTTCATTCTATTCAGTCATACAATGCTGAAAATTTTATTTGTTCTTTGCGCTATAAAATTTAGTATATAAATATGGGTTTGTGCATAAAAATATATGGTCAGAATCATTTAATTTCCGGAAGGCGTAGCCCGAGGGTAATTTTTCTGATTCTGACGAGGCTTTTTGGACACCCTGTACATTTTTCATGCTGTAAAGTTTTAGTTTTCCAAGAATTTATGTTATTATTTCAGGAAACTCGGGTACAGCTACTAATTCATTGATGATCAGCCACTATCTCGACCAACCTGGAGTGTTTACCTGTGCACCCGAACATGTCTATAAACTGCCCGAGACACTCAATTCAAGATCACTTTTTATTAAAGATTGCACCATAGATTCTGGCCATACTGAATGGAGTCCGAATCAAATTCAACGTTTTCAATCGATCATCAATTCGTAAGTGAATAACAAAATCAGGATGTCTGTCTATCATAAGCAGAAAATCTTCTCTCGTCAGACTCTCTGTAAAATCGATAGTGCACTAAATTAGTTTGAATGTCTGTTAATTGGTAGTTTATTGATGACTTGGTGAAGCATTTCTCGTTTTCTCTTGTTGTTGGTGAATTATGTATTGGTTAATAGCTGCATATATAACATCCTGACTCATGAGCTTTTATTGAAGAGAGAACATCAATAGAAGAAGAGGAATAACGATAATATGTTGATTGATCTTCATGAAATTTTGTCAATGTCTTTGTATCGGACAAGCCTCCCTGCATGCAAAACTTCAATTCATTTGGTTTAGAGGGGTCTGTCTATCTGAAAGAGTTGAAAAATCGTCCATTTTCGCCTGATTTTTATGTAGCATGGCTGTCGGTCGATAGAATTAGAGCAAATTTCAAATGTAAAATCTGAGAGACGAATTTGTCATGGATTTTGACAGTATTTAAAGAAATGAATCTGATTGGACGAGAATTACAAATTATGAAATGCAGAAAATTAGATGGAAAAAATAATTTAGGAGTTGATAAAAAATGTCAAATTTTAATTTCTGCTGAGAAGAGTATCTGTAAAATGATCTTGGTATGAAACATTTATTGAATATCATCCATATATTTCCTTATTTCAGCGCATCTCTCACTGCAGAAATCTTCTACGCTCCGCAGTCGAACTTCATTCGATTATTCGCTAATGATCGGAACATTCTGAATCTACTGAACGAGTCCGGCGCGGTGTTAACATCCGGCAAGTGTCACGTGCTCTCTGCCAAATCAGCCGATGAAGTCTACATATTGACCCATCCAATGAAATCCAAATTAAATTTCATCAACGAGTCACTAACCTACATGAATGCGATGTCTATGCCGATGGTGGATAATCTGAAAGAGGCTAAGAAGTCGGATAGCATGCTGGTGTGTTACAATTCGGAAGTGGACGCGTGGTATCGATCGAAGATAGTGAAACTCATTGACAATAGCAGCGCGGAAGTGTTCTATGTTGACTGCGGCATCACAATGACTGTGAAGAATAGTCCCCAATCTATGCGCCTGTGCAGCATGGAATTGGCCAGTTATGAGCCATCGGCGACACTTTGTGCCTACGATTCGGATAAGCCCTCTTCGAAATGGACTGCGGATGATCTCAACATATTGAAATCTTCCATTGAAGGGAAAGTTCTCTACGTGAAAGTAATTGATAAGAGTGGTGATAGACCGTTGGTGAAATTTCTCAATCCAAACGACAATAAGAAAGAAATGTTCCAATTTCCGGTGGTTTTTTATCCGTACAGGCGCGGCTGTTTCGATGGTGAAGGATACATCGTTTATTACAAAATGAATGCTCATAACAGAGCGACTGAAATTTTCGTTCAATTGAAATCTGACATGGTGTTGAGCGATATAATCGAAGATCGTCTAAGCAAATACGACAAGAAGAGAAGTATGCCTTTAAAAAAGCCTCGCGTTGGAGATCTTTGTGTTGTAGTTTATGAAGATTTGTGGTACAGGGCGTCTATTCAATCAATTTCTAGTGCGAATATTCCAGTCTATTTGGTTCACTTGGTGGATTATGGAGAATTTGTTGAAGTATCCACTGTTTATACATTACATAATTCTCTGCTAAACGCCTACCCCTTGGCCATTAAAGGCAGCTTATATAAACATGCCACTCTGAGTGAAGATCAAATACAATTGATAAAAACATTCGCCGATAATCAGACGAGATTGTTAATTCGCTTTATACCAGACGGGGACAGTTATACCTTGCGTCTATTGGATGAGAATAACGTGGATCAATTCCCACCCGAACATTCAGCCGATGTTATCCCAGCAATTCCGGTGTACCCCAGTGGCGGACAGTTAAACAACGACGACAGCGGTAATACTTCTTCACCACTCTACAGTGCTAAACTGCTCTATCGTCCGATATTGCCCAGTTCTACTATGGAAGAATCGACTATGACCACCACCGTTTGCTACATTCAGCTGAGCTCTCAAGAAGAGAACGAATCAAAGATCAATTCAATTCTACAGTCCTGTGAGAAGCTTGAGATGATTCCGTACGGCAGTGACCTGGTGGGCGGCGGCGCCTGTCTCGTGGAAATGAACGAGTGGCTTTATCGTGCTGTGATTGTGAAGAGTGAAGCGGAGGTCAATTTAATCACCGTTAATTTGGTCGATTCTGGCTATTCCAAAAGTTACAAGCGGGAAGAAGTGTTTCAATTGCCCGCAGATCTGATTGGTATCCCTCCACTGGCAGTTGGGGTCACACACTTGTCTGACGACCCCATTTTCTCCGTATTGAGAGAGCCCGGCTGCCCGATACTATTCGAGAAATCCTCCGACAATGGAAATGTTTTCGTGAAAGGAGTTTTGGGCCTGTGCGTACCTCGCTATAAGGAGATCCTGTTCGAAACATTTCAAGGCCGTGTGGTGCATATCAGTAAAGATGTTGTCTTTGTTGTGGTGAGTCTTTTGTTATTTCACAATGAATTCGATAACTTATCTAAATAGCGCGAGGAGTTGGTGGTGGTCCGGACAATTTGAGAATCGATGGAATTTTATTGAATACACACAGAAACCCTAAAACCCTCGATGCTAAAACCAATGAATTATAACGGAAATAGTCCTATGGATGGGTTGTTGGTCTATAGCAGTTAATAGTTGATTTCTATAGAATTAGTTGAAATAGACTATAAGTACATCTTAGAATACTGTCTATAAATAAATAAATAATTTAAATTTATACTTATCGTTGATTTTATGTGGGAAATAATTATTATTGGTACAATGTCCCATTCAAAATTCTTCTTTTCTCAAGCTGTTTAACTAAATACGCAGTTCATTTGCAGTTACTGTTAATTATTGATTTCTATAAATTTTTCGATAAGTATTATTTAAAGCATCGCAGTTTTTGTTAGGTAGCTTCACACATGTAGGTATGGCCACTCATTTTAGTATTTCTGTAGTTTTATTCACATACATATCTATAAATAGATTGAAAGTGTAAATTTCTGCAGATACATGCAGACATGAAGAATAGTACCTAAGGGTATTGTATTTAAGCTTTATCAGTACTAAAATCCCAAATATCTATAGTAATTCAAGATAAATCGATTTTGACAGTAATTAGCAGTAAATGTGATATGCAGAAATGTATTTATAAAAACTATAATTTCTGCATTTCACATTTCGTGATAATTACTGTCATAATCGACGAAATCCAAATCCAAGATTATATCTACATATTTAAATTAAGTCAAGATGAATCTATTATGACAGTAATTAGCACGAACTGTGAAATGCAGAATAATTTGAATAATTTTTGTATTTCACATTTCTCAAAACTACTTATTGAATACGTCCAATGCTAAAATACAGCATGATCTAAATTCAAGCTCTCTTCACTATCCCTCATTCTGACTGTCTACTAGGAGGCGGACACAATGCTGTGGCTATGCTGAACTTCTTTTAAACCTCTTTTTTTATTCTCTTATAACGAATGCTCCTTGAATTGATGTTTCAGCCAACCATTGAGACGGCACCATTGTTAAATTCGGATGCGCTTCAAGCGATTCCAGATGATTACTTAGTGATGAAGAATTTCGACTGTGTCGTTCAAATGCCCAATTCGAATGACTGCGCCCGCGCGAGGATCACCTACTCCGTCAGTAATGCTGAGCATCCCTACACGGCGTTCTTATTGGATCGTGGGCAGAGTATTCCCGTGTCACGTGACCAACTGCGTCTGCTGCCGAGTCATCTGTATGGTGCACCGCCAGTGGCAATAGCGTGCAGATTCCCGCGCCAAGTCACATTGGGTGAATCCATTCTTTGTCAAATAGTAACTGTGGAGTCCGGAGTGCATGGCATAATGGAGCTGACACTGGCTGCCTCATTTGGAGAATAGGGATTCAGTTGTTGCTTCTTCAATTTATTTAATAGAATTGTGTTGAGTGTTGATTTACAAATACAATTCCATAAACTATCTCTTGTTAAAAACTCAACTAAAGATTTCTATCGTCATATCTCCGTATATTTTTATATCACTTCCTTTTTTATGGCTACATTGTTGTTTTATTGCAAAGAGTTATGTTGTGCTCAGAGATTTGTTTATTAACACATAACAATATCTCCGGTTGTGTTGCAACAACGCACGTATTCACTCTTATTAACCATTTGATTGATTTGGTTTACACACTAATGAACACGCTTAGAGCGGCTTGCTTCTCTTAACAATCATTTCTCTCATTGGCTCGATAGTTCAGCAAATCACAGGTTTTTTTGTTTGTTAGGACAACTGTCCTATAATCTATTTCCATAGACATAGACAATCCTCGTCATTAAAGAATCGATATATCGATTTATTCGAATCCTATACGCTGAAATGAATATACGCAGTGTGACGTCAGGATAGATCGTTTGATTGGCTCTCAGGATATGAGAATCTCTTTATGAAGAATTTCCTATCTCTAAATCAATAAGGCGCTCTCTTTCTGTCACTGCCGAGATATAAATAGACTGTAACTATAGAAACGAATGCTTGGATTATTCAGTAGTGACGTCATCACTATTCTGGCGCATTAAGGAAATCTCTCTAAATCTGATAAGGCGGATCAAATGAAGATCAGTCTGGGTGAATTTGTTCAGTCGATAGATAAATAGATTATAGGTCTGTTGTGCTAACAGAATGAGCTCAAATGAAAATATCATGAACATCAAAATGTCGTTGTTACTGAATTGATATCGATTGATTTATCTCTATTATAGTCAACTGTTTTGTTAAGGAAAGAATTTTTAGAATGAATTTATGGGTTTTTTGTCTAAGTACTTAATTAGACGGAAATTATTTGAAATGACATTTAAGGTATGAGGACGCATATCTTGTTAACCCGATTAGGTCGACTTTAAATTATGAGGTGGATGTTAATTCCCTTCATTTTGATGTTATTTATAATATAGATTTGTAATTGTTTTTGAAATTTTTAATCCTAACAATAATTCGGATACTTTTCAATGTTTTTGATTTTTGTGTACCATTTTAATGTTATGTATTGCATTTTTACTTTGAATTTTCAACTTAATATAGTCTTGTTTTCACAACAATTTTTGATTTTTGGTACAATTTCATCAATACACATTTGCTTTAGTCAAAACGTTGTCGCAATTATAATAATATTTGAATATTAATGCACACTAACTTATGAATCTGGTTGGATATCTGAAGTTATTTTGATCTTCACCTTATGTATAAGATAGACTTATTAAGTGATCTTAAGTATTGCCAAATACGATTCAAAACACAACAACTATGGAAGAATAAAGAGTATTTTTTATTAGAATGAGAGATTCAGCATTTCCAATTTCCAATTGCAGGCTTTATTACTTTAAAGATTATAAAAGATAGTTAATACTTATAGTAAAACAGTATCCATAAATATTAATTATTTAACAAAATCCTGCTTGACAAATTGACTCTAAACTTCTTGGTATAACGAGAACGAATGCTCAAAACCCTGTCTAGGATAATTGGCCCTTAATAAATTATCCTATAGGTGCATATACATTATATGTTTATTATTATTAAAATGGTAGTGATAAAATTCAGACAAAGATCATGAAAAGTAAGTAAAAAGTCATAAAAGTCCACGTTTCTCTAATCAACCACATAGAACAGATCTCTTACCGACAGAAAAAATACTAAACCAAGCAAAATATTCCGTGATTATTACACTTAATTGAATAAAACCATATGGTATGACTTATTTAACTGTGCACTATAGGTTTATAGATATTTAATTCACTAGAATAGTTATTTGTATAGATACACTGACCACGAAAGTCTTTAATTATATCAACAAATTCTTCAATCAGCTATGGCTATAGGGGTCATATAGTTCATATTTATGGTTGCGGAGAGGTGTCAAAATTAAATACACTATGTTTGTTGAGTTTTTAGACCGTTTTGTTTAAATACGCACAGTCTTGATTAAACACAGTGTATTTAATTTTGACACCTCTCGGCCACCATAACATATGGTCTTCATGATGTTTAGCCGCATGAAGAAGTCTCAAACTAGAGATATATTCATTTGCTATAACTAATTATATATATATTATATTATAATATATATAACTAATTGATTGTGAATAGAGGTTGTGTCTCTTCGAATTTTATCTATTTGGATCAATTATCTATTTTCTCCTACTTCGGCTCTCATCAGCACATCGTGTCTCATACTATTGTGATCGTGGAAATACCATTATTATCGTAGTGATACTCATTTACTTTTAACAAAAGTCGTTTAATTTTTATCTGCATTTTTCTGCAATCTTGAAAGTGTATTGGCCCCCGCATCATGACTCGTAAAGCTATAACATTAGAC
>JAYMFX010106773.1:0-12951 GCA_036784945.1 Monocelis spectator | reverse complement strand
TTGGTTATTCTTACGGTTGCCGGATTTATAACAAATTTAGTTATTCGTACGGCAGCCGGAATAATAACAACTACGTTTATTAAAATTATTGATTCTAAAGTAATTGATTTTT
Organism: Monocelis spectator; assembly: GCA_036784945.1. Classification (NCBI taxonomy): domain Eukaryota; kingdom Metazoa; phylum Platyhelminthes; order Proseriata; family Monocelididae; genus Monocelis; species Monocelis spectator. The sequence continues at coordinate 12,839 of JAYMFX010106773.1, read as the reverse complement.
TATTATTTTTAAACTCTTTGATTTTATATAGTGCAATTATTTCCTAATTTTATTTTATTTTAATCGTAACTGTACAGAATAGAATAGCTATTGTTTTTCATTTTATTTTTTGTTTGACTTAGAGAAACTTTAGGAATACCTAGCCTATATAAAATGCATATTAAAAATTTATTAATAACATATTTTAAGAAAGCTTGGTCTAAAAATGAATAAAAGATTTTTGTAAATTCTTATAAAAGAAATATTACAAGATATTTATAGAACGGAGAAATTAGCCATACTATACTTAATAAAATTTTTAAAGGAATTTGTTTATAGTTACTAACGTAATGTATTTTAACAATATTGTTAATTATCAATCTTTTTTTACATTTTATCTGTGTAAAGCTGCTACAACTGACTAAAGAAAAGCAAAAATAATTAAAAAGTTTAATGACATTCAGAAAATAAAATAATTTGAACTTTAACAAATATAATATTTTGTATGCGTTTAACCTTGAGGATTTTTCTAATTGTATATTACAAATTAAACAAAATAAATCAAGTGTGTTTTTCTACTGTAAATCAATTAACGCTTAGTGATAAGAATTAAACGTATTTGAAATAAACTAACAATGACGACTCGGTAGTTTTTCGTTTTATCATTTTGTTATGCCATTATTTTATTAATATTATTTAAACCTGGGATGGTTGATAATGATAATATTTAGATATTTTCAATATGTTAGCATCATGAAATTTATAACTTTAATATGTCAATATAACTAAAATATTCTAATACTGTAGTAAAGTAATATAAGTGTAAGCCAGTAAAGCCACATACAACAGTCAACAATAAAACATAAGTTTGAATTTCACCTTAAATTGATCTTTGTTTTTATTAAATTCAGTCTTTAAAAATAATCATATTTTGATTAAGATGTAAAAAATGAAAATTAATGAAATAAAATTTTAATGTCATAGCAAATTAAATTTATATATATATATATATATATATATATATTAGAACATTACTGTAATATAAAACATGTAGGATATGAGAAGTATGATATGTCTTCTTTTTTCTGGTTTTACAAGCTTATTACAGTTAAAAAGCATTTAATTTACAAATCTAGGATTAGAATCTGTGTAATTTTATTGCATTATATTACAAATGTTTAAATGATAAAGAAACTTATATAGATCAAATCAATGGAACATTGATTAAGGAATTGATGGAAGTGATTAACATTGATAGAACAACCTAAATTAAGTTAAGGAAAAATAGGATAAATTGTTATAACCTTAGAAACCTTTTTTAATTAAAAAATTAGCTACTTATATTTTTCAGAAATCATTGCTTAATAAATTTTTAATATATGCAATCATTGCATGCAATAATCATAGTCAATCTATAATTATTTATTGATTATTTTCAGAGCAAATCTGGAAAGTGCTGGTCAAGAAACTCCAAAGTCATTGAAAGAAAAATTTGCTGAAATGAAAGCTAAACAACAAGACTTTCAGCCTGATAGTAAAACATTTAATGTTGTAGGGATGATTATATTTTGGTATTTTTCTATCATTGTGCCTTTCATTCACTTTATATTTATTTTACCATTGCTAACTGAAACATGGACTCAATACTCAATTCACATGGCAGTCTTACTTTTCCTTTCAATTGAATGTCTTGTTAATTGGAAAAGCTGTCTAACTGATCTCCATGATGACATTGTTTCTTGTTCAGACTGTCAATCACGAGGAATTCCTTCTAAAGTGCCTGAAAAACTTCAAATGATTGATTCAAAGCCAATTTGTTCTAACTGGCGATATTGCAGTAATTGTCAGGTTGAAGCTCCTCCGCGATCTTATCATTGCCGAGTTTGTAAAGTGTGCATCTTGAAAAGAGATCATCACTGTTATTTCATTGGCCGTTGTGTTGGATATCATACTCAAAGAAGATTCTTTGTTTTATGCTTTTACCTTTCATTTGCATGCACATATTTCATATGGTCTTATTATAACTATTTAAGTAGCTGGCAACCTCTTACACCTTTAAATATCAAATCTATAACTTCTTACATCATACCAATTAATGTTATTAATTTTTTTATTTACTCTGAAGTCACGGTAACCTTTCTTTTTAATTTACTTCATTTCTATATGGCAATAGCATTATTATGCATGGATCTTTTCTTTGTTACATGGGAATTTAGCATTATAATAAGAGGACAAACATCTTATGAAGCAGGCTATGGAATACATAAATATCGTGGTAAAACAATTGAAAATATTCATAATGTATTTGGAAATTATTCACTTTTACAGTTTTTCTGGCCCATAAAAACTAAAATAAAAGGTGATGGATTTAATTGGCCAATTGGTAAAGCAATCAAATACAACTAATCTTTGATCATTATTGATTGTATGTAAAGCAGATAGAGGCCATTTTCATTTTAATACATAAAAATGTATGTAGTTTTTATTAATGTTATCACATGTGATAATACTTATTTGCCTGTCTTAATTCCAAAAGTATACATTTTTATTTTAGCTTGTTGCAATATTAATTTGCATTGTAATTTAATCTTATTAAACTTTTACAATTTTGTGTTTACTCCATTTTTACCTTGCCTTAATTACTATAATATTCAAAGTATATGTTTTTATTGCTTTATATATTGTGCCTTACATTTATGTAACCAATTGCATTTTTTCAACAATTATATTAGAAAGAATATGGTCTTTTTACTTCTATTGATTGGATTTATGCTTAGTTCTACTTTTAAACAAAATTAATCAAATATTCGATAAAATTCAAATATTTTTACAAACTCCGAATTCATGTAAATTGCATTGGATAATAATATGTAATCTGTTTATCTATGGATGAAATGATGAACATAAGAGACTATGTTAGTCTATACTGTCAAAAGATCGATATTTTAATTATGTCGTTTATGTTTGTGTTTTGGGTATTCGAAATACATAGGTATAGGGATATGCTTAGATCTCAGCTACATGTATACATATATTTGATATATCTTTATTATCAAAATAATTTTCTATTTTATTTATTAATAAGAGAAACATTAAATATATTCCCGCTAAAAAGAAAAGCATAAGTATGTTAAAATATAATTATTTCATACTGCTGGAGTGAAAATATCTAATTAAAATTTTTTAATTACAAAACGTTAAATTGAACCTTTTTTAACCTATGTTATTCCGACAATAAACCTTTTTATAGGTGAACACAAAAGGACGGGGTCATTACCAGATGAACCTTTTTTTTGAAAATTTATAGATTAGGTATGTAAAATTACCTCATCGTTCATAAATTGAACAATAGCTTTCCTATTTATATCATAAAATATTTGCCAAATCGCACAAGCAAAAAGATTATGATTAGGCCTACCCAAAGATATTAGATTAGGGGCCTACCTAAAAATTTTCAAAAACTGTTTCATTTTTTTGGGTTGTCACTTCTCACCCACTTCTAAAAAAGTTTATACTGTCGTCGCGATGACATTTTTTTTAAACCAATTGGTTTAATTTAACGTTTTCTGCTTAAAAATAAATGATTTTTAGATATTTTTACTGCAGCAGTATAAAATAATCGATATTATTTAATTAGGTACTTAAATTCCTTTCTTTTTTTAGCGGGAATTGATTTATATTTTAGCGTTTCTCTTTGTTTACAGCTACAGTATTTAACAGTAACAGAACAACAGCTGTCGTAATTCGTATCAACTATAGCTGTGCTATTGTTTGTTAAGTTAAGTAACAATAGAAGTGATTAATCAGAAAGATAGTGTACTCAGGTCATTAAATTACAATAAGGTGATAGAGCTACATATAGAAAAAGCATAAATTAGCAATAAACTAGATTTAGCAAGGTCATATAGTACCGATGGTTTCATCCATCAAGCTTTTGGTTGTGGTAGTCGCTCAGTGTTAAATTACTCATACAGGAAATGATTATTGAAAAATAGAAAAGTAGGTATTGTAATTATATATACATATGTATATAGTAGGTATACATATGTATAGGTACTGAGTTTCATACAATAAAGACAAAATAGAAATCTTGCAGTTGATGCTCATTCATCTGCTTCTTCTCCAACTTCTTCTCCCCCTTCATTACCTTCCTGAAATACAGATTATAAACAGTGAACCTTACCGTTTAGCTAATGTTGGCATCACTCTGTTTAATTACTTTTCAAATTCACTGCAAAAATACTACCCATTGTTGAAGTTTAAAACAAAGTCGATTGTTTTGTGCCTGCCTCACTCTAAGACAATCAAACAAAATTTCTCTATGCCCTAATTTGATCGAACATTTGGTAATTATTCATTCTATGAATTATTAAACATTTGAAAAATTAATTTAACAATTAAGAAAACAAGTTAACTATGTATAGATGAGATTGATGATGTACACATACAATATGTACATACTACTAATAAATAGTATGCAACAAAAATTAAATATTCTGTTGATTGATTGAATATAATTGATTGAATATAATTGATTGAATATAATTGATCGAAATAGACACTTGAAATATTTTATTCTTAAACTCATAAATTTTACCCGCAGAACAAATAGAATTTATTCTTATTATGACTAAAGATAATAAAATTTATTTTAGTAGAAGTCTCTATATCTAAAAAATATTTAAGTGTCTCTCCACAATTAGTATGCAAACAATTCTTTTTGTGTATATTTTTCCACATGCATGAATGTTATGAACCTCTTTGTTCTATTCATATCTCAATATTATTTGTTAATACCTGATTTTCATCTCTCCTCTGTTCAAAAATGGCTTGAGCTTCCGACCTCTCCTCCTCTGTATATTCATCTTTGTCTAATCTAACCAAAGTTCGAAGAGATATCAGAACTTCAAGTCTGTATTCCTCCTCTTCAGAAATTGGGTTTTCTGAAATTATTTAGCCAGTAGAATTATTTTGATCATACAATATTTTTTAAATCAGACAAGATGTAACATAGTTTATTTTGTAGTATTCGATGTTTCGATTTTTTAATATTATCTCACCGGCAAGTGCTAACGCTCGAAGCATTGGAAGGCATTGCAGTTTTTGGATTTCTTTCAGATTAGCCAGGCTATTGCCTCTAAAATAATTATTTTAGAAGAAAAAAGCTAAAGAAATGTAGATTTACAAATAATGTAAAATTATTATCTAAATTAGAATCATAACAAATATTTTGCGGTACAAAGTCTCACCTTATATTTATGTATTGTAGGGATTTCAAATTTTCCGTAAAACCATCTAAACTTTCAATTGCATTTTCTCGAATATGGAGGGTAGAGAGATTCTCGAGAGCATCAATACCTTCGCAGCTAGTGATATTATTAGCTGCCACGAATAAACTCTTTAATGTTGGAATGTTTAAACCTTCCAAATTTGTGAGCTTGTTACCCCTTAACTCGAGAGTGTGAAGCCTTGTCAGCAGTTCACCATTGAAAACTCCCGCTGCTGTTTTAATTTGGTTAACTAAAAGTTGAGTAAAGTATACGATGATAGAATAAATGAAACTGAATGAAAGTTTCTGAAGATAGCCTAATTTTTCTGTGATGTTTCAAACTTATAATAATAATCACCTACGCATGTTCATTTTATGCACAAAATTAAAGTAGCGAAAAAATTGCCTTCATGAAATTCCTATTAAAATTTTGAAAGTCTGAAAAAAATAGTAAATGTTTGTCAGCATTTTAAAAATCTTCCTTAGAGAATAAATTACAATAGATGGTAAGCAAGTCAAGCCAAGAAGTTTATTCTTGTCATCACTATGATATAAGAAAATGATGATTCCATAAAAATAGAAATTTGGAATTCAAAGCCAAAATAGTGAAGAAAAGAATCCTGCTATCTGATTAACTTGTAATGCTTGCTCGCGTAGACTATGTTTCAACACAAAGGTTATTGAAGTTAGTGATGTATCTGTCATACCTATAGATTAATATAATCTACTAATAACTATTTAGTATTTCTAATTTTATTAACATTTTAATAATCATACTTTTATGCATTCTTGAAGATTGGTACTTACAGTTTAAGGATAAATGCTCTAAAAGTGGATGGCTGATTTCTTCAACTACTTTTATTTTATTGTTGTTAAAACTCATTGCTTGTAAATAAGGTAAGGGTTCAAGTTTGCAGCTTTTGATTCGATTTTGATCGCATTTCAGAGTTAACAGATGAGTTAAAAAACTCAGACAGGAAACATCTTTGATCGCATTTTGAGATAGTTCAACATATCGCAAATGAACATATCCAGCTAATAAGTCAACATCAGTAAGCTCCCTAAAATAAAATAATTTTAATTAGAAATATGAAATAATTTTAGAGATTAAGTGATTTAGATAGCTGGAAAAATGATTTGTAGTGTCAATATTCTCAAAACATATTTGATCGTTAAGATACTTGAAAGATTTACTATAGATACTGCCCTTGAAAATAAATTATTTTCTCCAGAAACTGAGTGAGCAGAAAAATTTGTTGTAGATTTGAACTTTTAAGACTTTTTGAGAATAATGATGTGGAAAGTATATAAATATGATAAGCATATGAAATCTAAATAAAATTGGATTTCATGACCAATGCATTGAATTAAACATTTATGAAAACACAAGTAAATATATTTCTATTAGATTACACAGATTTCTATTAGATAACATATTGCTAATATATTTATTTACCTTTCTTTAGCATCAAATTTGACAAAGGCATGTGATAATCCATCTCCAGTTTTACATAATAGAGAGATACATTCAGCTACCATTTCATTGGATAAAGGATTATCTGGAACTGGCTAAATATAATAAAACAATGGCAAAACATATACATTTCTGTTTTTATCATGTATAATTTTATATGATTTTTATGAATTTATCCAAAAGTTTTAATCAATGTATTTCATTCAGACCTCTGGTTTACGAGCATATTTTATAAACATTTTTACTTATTATGTAGTACATATATATAATATTTCATAAATTGAATTTTACATAAAATATCTCTTTCTAAATTTTTTGCATCCAGTTTCTCTTCATTGTTTGACCAGACTATTTTTTCTTATTTAACTCATTGCTAATAACTGTTTCTTGCCAACCAATTCAAAATAAAATATTGAGCTGTGATTGGTCCAACCAAGAGAATTATTTTGTGATTAACACCATATACGTAATACCTATCAATTGCATTACAACTGCATGTAACACTCTGTAGTTTTAGACTTACAGTAACAGGATATAACATACATCAGTTATAATTTGTACAACCTTTGGAAGTCCCTTAATGTACATTATAAGGAGATTATACTGTATAGCATCATTGTTTGCCAAAAAATCATTCAATTATTCCTTAATATTCTCATAAAGTGAGTAAACAAATTAAAAAACTTAATATGTCAAAAGTTTCAGGCTATATAAAAATGTTCTAAATTTAAATATTTGTTGTGGTTAATAAATAATACAGATGTAGCTATAGTTTGATAGATAATTGTTTTAGCAAAACTTATTATACATTATTATAGGTACTATAATAATCGAAATGGAAATATATCCGCCTCTTTCTAATAGCCTATAATTATTATAAACATGAAATAGAACATGATTTATATATAAAAGTAATTTTATAAACTAAAAACTTTGTTATTTTTAGAAAATAACATTCAGAATTTGTTTTCCCAATAAAAGTTAACAATTGTTTTTTACTTCTTCTTCCTCTTCTGCTTCATCCTCAGGTTTTTGTTCATCATCCCCATCTTCCTTTTCTTCATTATCTTCCTCTTTTTCAGCATCAATCTCTTCTTGATCAATTTCATCCTCAATATTTTCTTCGTCTGACATTTCGGAGTTATTTTAAAAGCACCTCTGATATCGTAAATATAAAACCTTAACGACCAATATTTTATGCATGTAAACAAAAATAATTTATCATTTAAAGAAAACTTTTATAATATATATATTTATAAAAACTATATTTTTAAACCACAAAAAGTGTTGTTTATCGAATTTTGTTTTAACTTATGTTGTTATAGAGACCGCATTATCTCTTATTTTAAAACTCTGGATTTCAAAGTATTTTTCGATAATACGTAACTAATGGCTTTAGTAACTGAAAATCTGGTTAGAAATCAGAGAAAAAATGCTTTTTCAGTTCAATCTTTTTCAAGAAAAATAAATATTGGACAACCACCAAAGTCTAATGCATTTAAAGAACAGGCACTTTGTAAACCCACTCAGTTTAGAAAATTTTATGAGAGGGGAGACTTTCCTATAGCTCTTGAACATGATAGTAAAGGTAACAAAATTGCTTGGAAAGTAGAAATCGAAAAGTTGGATTATCACCACTATTTGCCTTTATTCTTCGAAGGTTTATCTGAAACTGAACATCCATATGAATTCTTTGCAAGACAAGGTATGCATGATCGAATATAATCAAATAAAGTATTTAAAAATATACATAAAGGTCTTGATTTAGTAGTATATCATGGTGCATCTGAAAAGTGTTACCGCATATACCTTTCTTAAGATTAATTTTAAAGGTAGATGTTTACATGCTTAAATTTTTTTATAATTCTGTAATATAAATAATAAAAATTCTGTACAGCATATATGAGCAAATTTCACTTAATGTTTTGTGCAATTATAGAATTGAATCATTGTTCTCATCAAATCAAATTTAATTTTGATTGTCTCAATGTCTATTTCATTTTAAAATGTAACAATGTAAAAAATGGTTTCTTAAGTTGTAATCATTATTTCAGAGCTATCTTGCATGATAAAAGTTTAATGTAATCCTCCATAAATTTTACAAATATGATATAAATACCTCTAACAGAAATACATTTGTTAAATTTTTAAACAAATATTTTTAGGTGCCCATGACATGTTGGAGCATGGAGGTGCAAAAATTCTGCCTGTTATTCCACAACTGATTATTCCTATCAAACAGGCTCTGAATTTAAGAAAGCACAAAGTGAGTTGAATTAATTACTCTCATTAATCTAACTTTATAGGAGTCATAAGATATATATATATATATATATATATAATACATATGAATTAATTAATAAGATTAAGCATACATAAGTATAATAAGTATAGTATAAGTATTAAGTATAATACATTTATCATAGACTGGACTTTTTCTCTGTCTGGAGTAGAGAAAGCTTTTACTTTCTGTTGTAAGCAATGGCAACTTTCAAGTGATTACCTAAAATGAGAATTTAAAGATAGATAAAAAAGACAGTCCAATCTCACACAACACAGATTAATCCATAAATTTATTATGCCTACATATATTATGTAATAGATGAGTTGTTGTTGACAACTATCATAAATCTTACATAAATTAGAGTACACAACTTCTGCTAAATATGTAGAATATTGACTAATATATTTCAGATTAATAATATATTACACATCTTATAATATATAATATAAGATATTAGGAGCATTATAGCTAATATTTGTTTATTCCATATAAAATATGTACATATTACATTTTAAACGAAATGGTAAAATATACCTTTGTTTTAAAATAATTTGTTGAATTTTTAAATAGGATATCTACTTTCTTTTGAATTTGATTAATTCAAATTTCAAATGGTAGAATAACCAATTTATTGATGAATTAATTATAATTAGCAAATACATATATGTACACATCAGTATCAACAATATGCATTTGATTGATTTTAGGTTTGCTGTACAGTTTTAAAGATCCTGCAACATTTAGTTGTATCAGGTGATATGATTGGCGAGGCTTTGGTTCCATATTATCGTCAGATTTTACCTATTCTGAACACCTTCTACAATAAAAATCTTAATCTGGGCGATGGAATTGATTACAGTCAACAAAAGCGAGAGAATCTCGGAGACCTAATTGATGAGACTTTGAAGTTATTTGAAATGCATGGTGGAGAAGACTCTTTTATCAATATCAAGTATATGGTCCCAACATACGAATCCTGCATGCTCCAATAGTCCATCTTTGAAGAATCAATTTTGTGATCAAATTGTTGCTATCTAAATTTTTTACTTTTCTTTATATATTGTATTTATGGGATTTTTAAACTTTATTCAAATGTGATTTAGATTAAATGCTTTTGGTATATTTTTTATTGTAGAGTTGTATTTATTTTACATTGTAAATCTTTTAATGAAAACATACAATAAACAGTGCATACTAAAGCATTTATTTATTTGAAAAATAAAATTTATGAGGTTCTACCTACCTATATGTAATCTACTATCTATAAGGTTATGTATATGTATATCTATTTTCGTATTTGAATTTACCAACAATGAGGAACTAGTAGTGTCGGTTAAGTATAAAATTATCCCCGAATAGTTTTTATTCATTCGATTTCATTTTTCACACATTATAGTAAAATAACGTTAAATATTGATAACAGGTAGTCATACTATAGTAGCTAAGGTTTACAACAATAGAATGTGTATGTTTAGTATCATTTTTAATTAAGGGATAAATTAATTTTACTTTAGAATAAATAATAAATGCGTTTATTATCAGAAAATATTTAGGGAATTACCAGGGAATTACGTATAGTTAGTTAAAATATAAAGGTGAGAAACAAACAAATGAAAATAATGTTTATAATCATATCGAAACATTTACGGAAATTGACAAATAGATTTTGAGATTATACTATAGTCGACCAGTCCAGTTACAAATCTTAAAAGATGCAGGGTTATAATATTACCTATTTGTGACCCTGATGTGATTATCTAGTACATACTCTATGAAATTCACATGCTCTTAGAACTAACTCTATATTGATGTATTAATAGTTTTTTAATAGTAGGTACTATATTTACTCTGTATAAGTTATCATTTTATATCATATCTTATAACCGCTGTCTCTAATATCGTACGATGGTATTATATGATGGTAATTAGATTTTTTCTTGCAGCTTTCCGGGTAGCTTATTTAGCTGATAGCGATAGAAGATTTAATAGTTATCCAAATATGTATATGGAAATGAAGACTTATCAGTTAAAGTTGGAATTTTATAATAATTTGAAAACATAAATTTGAACTTGAATGAAAAGACAAGTAATTGTTATATTTGTTATTATACATCAGAAATGACTATATTTTACAATATTTGTTTTTCTAGAGTTTGCAACTTATTATTTATATGCATATAAACTGATCTTTTAATACTGATTTCATTCAATTAAAATCTTATTTCATAAACTTTTATGAAGACTCTTGTGAAATTATAAATGTATTGTTATATAGCTATAGGCATTTTACATGTTTAATTTTTCATTGGTTGAAGCAATAATGGCCTGACAGTCTTTAGAAATATGATCTGGAATAAGCTTTTTGATACAATGTTCAAATTCTGGGGTAATTTCTAAAAATGAAAGGAAAACCCTGAATTTTAGAATCCCAGATAATATAGAATTAATTTTATCATGAATATACTAAATGTTTTAATACTAACAGCATTCTTTATAAAGAAGCACAGAAAACTATTAAAACGTATACACTAGCTTTCATAGGTACATACATAACTTATAAACGAGTATAACATTATCACATAAATTATTCCATCACACAGTTCTCATTTTGGGACTAAACCTCCGATTGATCTGATTTAAAGTTTCTAGAGTGAAATTAACCAAATCTAATTGGAATGGAACGGTTTCAAAACTTTCATCTAAAATTGTGACATAGGACCGAAAACTCCCATTTTTAGACCATTTTATAAAACTGTGTAAATGAACTATATTTTTAATAAAATGGTAAAGATCATATACTTATTTATACTGACTAATTAATACTTCCAGTAAAAAAGTTTGTAACATTGTTATACATTATTTCTATTTATTTATAAAATAGCAATTTAATTTGAAACGTGCCACTGCCTTTATCCCGATATTTTAATAAGGTAATGTAATCTCTATACAGCGCTATACAATATTTCACTCTCGAGAGTACCTAAAGCCGGTATTTGAACTCTCGACCCTTGGATATAGATATAGCGCTGCATAGAGATTACATTACCTTATTAGAAAATAATTTTAAGCTAAAATTCGAAATCAATATATATTGTTCTCCTCACATTGCGAAATTGATCATTAGTAACGTGTCTGATAGATGACGTGTAACAAGTGAATCAACTCTTATGATAATATCCTAATCATATATTTACAACATTTCCACATGTTATTTGATGTATTGATTCTATGTATCTATATTTGAAAATTAATTCTCTTAATTCTTTTATAATTATATAGGTAATGAATACATTATTGTACTTTAAAAAATGACACAAACTTTATGATAGTCTCCCAAAAATAACTTACTTGATTGGTCAATTTCAAAATTGAGACTAAGTGATGCTTGAATTTACATAAATGAATAATGGTTTGGAAAATAAAATGCAACAAAACTTTATTACCTTGTTGATTGAATTCAAATAATTCAGGAGGTAATCCCTTCCCTGATGATAGAATAGTGTCCGGGTGTCTCAATTCGTCAAAAAACGAGTGACCACAGACTGATAGAGCCTTCACCCTTTTTTTCGGCTCATAAACCAGAATTTCAGAAATAAGTTTGATTGCTGTTTTTGGTGTACGAACATGAAATATCTAAAAGAATATCAGAATATGCTTTCCATTTTTATTCATTGATTATAGAGGAAAGTTATAGAAAGTTATATAATATTAGGGGTACCTATAGTTTCAAAGATATATATAGTACATATATAATAATAATAATAATATGACTTTATTAAAAACAAAAATCCAATTACAGGATATTGCATTTTCCATTGTTAAAAAAGTGAAAT